>JPYR01000382.1:195-33017 GCA_000775305.1 Belgica antarctica
GGTGGTTTTGTCCATGGTGGTTGTGTTCATGGTGGTTTGATACTATTCTCCATTTTAAAATACCGCTAAAATGCGAAGAGAACAGAAGCGCAAAATTTTTGCCGGTTTAATGGTAAACAAATTGAAATTGTAGAGGTTCGTCAGTTTTGGCTCCAATTTTGTTGAAAAGAGACTTGAGTTAAGAAAATGAAAGGAGATTCTGTTGTAAATAGGCTGAAAAGACTGAAACTGGGAAGAAGAAGACATTGTGAAAGACAGTGACATGGAATTTTGGAGATCGAAGCGGTTTAAGGTGAGCTTGAAGCAAAAAATTATTTCAAGCATTGTACGTCAATCGTTTTCCTATATTTTAGGACGTCTTAAGCTACGAGTTCATAAGAAAGCAAGCATAGGCAATGCAGCGAAAGTCACATTCTGATTGGATGGCAGCTTGGCTCTGGAGACATCTAAGTTATAAATAACACTCACAGCAGAAGGGTGGGGAATCCTCCGGTAAGTTAATTAGCCTAAATATACTTTCAACGCATCAGTGACTGTCCATGATTACAAATGTAAAAGGTTTTACTGTGCAGTCGAGCCCGTTCAAAAATATTGAACGAGAGTTCTTGCCCGGAAATGACAAAAACTTTATTAATGAGACAACTCCAGAAGTAGTTTACATGTTTTGAGACGAATTTAGCAAAGAATTAAACTTTCTTTCCTTTTTAGATTGCAGGCTCAAAGTGACAGTCCAAGAAAGAGAACTTTGAGGAACTGAAATCAGCGTAGAAAGCTCTAAAGAGACTTGAATCACAGCGAGACAGCTGATGACTTCAATGTTTCAATGGATGTGACTTAGTCTAGAGCTCCAATTGATCCAATAAACGTGAATCTAACGAACAAATAATTTATTCAGCTTGTGAAACTAGCCATATTTTATTAATTCCAGCTTAATTTTCAGCCTCATTCAATTTGAGTCAATACAAATCCGTTGAAATCTAATTTTAACGGTAAATTCAAACTCAAACCATTGATTGCCCCTTGCTAAACGGGGAGTCCAAGTCCTAAGTAGTGCCGAAGTCATCCGCAACAGTAACAGCGAGCACCATAATAAAAACGACTTTTCAATTTTAGTTCGTTCTTAAATCTACTGAATTAACTTAAGGAATGGCTGGAAAGCACCCAAAATCGCGGAGGTGCTTACGGCGGTAGTGCGCGAATTGGAGAAGCAAAGTGTAGAGAAAAAGTTGCGAGTTGGATAAGCAGCAGCAGTGTAGTGGAAAGGAAAGAAAAGAAAAAAGTGTTTAATCTCACAAATCTTTCCCGAAAATGACATGAAGGCGAAATTGAAGGAAAAATTTAATGTGCACAAAAAGGCAGCATCGTTCACAAAATGTGTAAAAATGTCCAAAGAGGTTGAAAACTTGAAGAACGGAATTCTGAATGGTGAATCTCTCTTAAGCCACATCCAGCATCAGCAACAAAAACAATCAAAATTGGGCAATTCCAATGCGGATCGCGACTCGAAGTCGATTGTGGGTGGTAGATTACAGTTCTACAAAGGTGAGTAGCGCCTCGGCGACGCGTTTTCGCTGAATAAACGTCAATTGCGTTCGACGGACGATCCGATTTCTTGTGCTATGTCCATCCTGGATCACTTTTCAAGAAGAAAATCTTTCGTTCTTTTGTGTGCGGTGCCTTTTTTTCGTTGAGAGTGCTCTCTGTCTCTCCCACTTGTTTCTTTTCCTCTTTTCCCTTCTTTCACGTATTCTATAACTTCCATTTCGCTCTCGTCCGGATGTTGGATTTTTTATGATGTTTGATCGTTTGCCGATTTCCAACACAATTTTTTGATTCCGAAGTTTCCTTTCCTCCGGCAGAAGCGTTCATGCCACAGGTCCCTTAATCACCGTTGCGCGAGTCCGTGCCAAACAATTAAAAATGTACTCGCCTCGCAAGCGGATGGAGTTTCGAATTTCCAGCTCGGTTTCTTAACAATTTATTGAACATTATCGTGTGCCGTCAGCACGAAAAGCTGATTACGCCAACAAAGCAAGGCAAAACGCTCGCCAAAACTGATTTAATCAGCAAATAAATTTTCCAATCAATTAATCGGCCCCGTTTCCGAGAACATTTCTGCGGGCTTTTGTGCTCGTCACTAGCTTTTCCCAAGCACCTCTCAGCTCTTTCTCATCCATCAGCGCCGAGGCGCATCTTATCGCACGTAAAGAATCTTCTTTTCCATCGTGCGAATGAATAATGAATAGCTCCGGCGTTCGTACGATATGGTAAACTAATTCTCGAAGATCTCTCGGCAAAACATTCAGTTTTATTTCGGTGATGGTTCAGGGAGCATGGACGGGTTTTTTACTCAACTTATTATGCTGTGTCGTTACACCTTCTTTCCCATATTGTGTATTATTGTTTCTTTGCCTCGCTACTTGCCTAAATTCCATGCTCTATAAAGTAATGTTACAATTGAAAATCTCTTAAAAAATTCTTTCTCCGCATACGCTTGTTGATTTTCATGTTTTTTTCGTTTCGTTTTTTAAAACACCGAGCCCCACTGCATGTGTAGAGCGCTCACTGCCGCTTTGAGGCGAGTAAACCTCAGCTAGGTAACGGCTTCGGTCGAGAAGGCAAATGGTTTTCATGAACACCCAAAAGTTGCAAGGGATTGTTCGTTGACGACGGAGACTGGTCGTGTTTCAGCGAACATCAATTGAGGCTGACAAGTGATAAAAATCTTTATGTTGCCTGACAACAAAGCTTCTTAAGTCTTATGCTGTAGAACCACCCACGCAATCTGGGAAATGCCATTTCCAAACTTCCCTCGCTTGTAACTCGAGCATGCGACGTGTGAACCGAGCAAACATCACCGAAATTGAGTGCAAAACATATCGCGATGAACTGTAAATCGGGTAGCCCCGAAAACTATAACTAAGCGAATGTTACTTTTACGATCATTTCTCCGAACGGCGGAGCTCAATAAATGTACCGAGAAGCTTCGAGAGTGTCAGAATAGAATAATTTTACTATCAAAACCCGTTATTCCCCCGAAAACCAGGCCCGCCTACTCCCCCAGACCCCGAGAATCAAGAAACCCCAACTCTTTAGCTGGGAATATAACAATAAACACATTAACAAGCCAAAGTAGCAATTATACTTAACGATTCAAAGCTTTACTCGATTTCGCAAGCGCCCCTCAATGCGCGTCTGCCCGCTTTTTTCTTAAAATCGTTCATTGTTGTATTGTCTTTTGCGCTAAACGTACTTGCAACGAAACAATATGGAAATTAAACACAACAAAATAAGACAGACCGAGACTCAATGGAAATAAAAAATCATTATAAATTATGATAATTCGCCTAACGAGTGCGATTGTAGGATTCGAACTGTTTTTTATCGCTCCGTTCATCTTGCAGATGGAAAGTTCATCTTAGAGCTCGCACGTGCTCGCGGCGAGGGCGAAAAGACGGGCTGGATTTCTGTGCCACGCAAGACCTTCTGGCCACCCACCATCTCGACCAGCTCCAGCACGACTTTCAGCAAACACGAAAGCTCGACGTCTTTAAGCTGTAAGTATTTTGATAACGGATGACTCACGGGAATTACATTGACACACTCTCTGCTTTTGTTTTTTAGACTCTGACGATAACAGCTCCATACAATCATCGCCATGGCAACGAGACCACTGCTGGAAGCAAACTCAGCCCCGTCACAACATTTCCAAAGAGATGATTCTCTTCTTCCACCGACCAGAACGCCTTCGCCTGTCCCCACAGAGCCAGAAGATTGCGTTAGCCAAACGCCGCAGACCGCTCGATAAACTCGGCGACATCAAGTTCATTAAGCAGGAGAAAAAGGAAGACTCCGACTCGGAAGATTCAAAGTCCAAGAGTGACGAAGACAAATTGAATGGTGATGGAGAAAAGGAGGTGTCCCCCGATGCGAACAAAGCCGAGCCGGCGAAAGACATAGGGAAGCTCGACACGATCCTCAAGAAGCTGGCAGATCGCATAACGTCGGTGCTAGCGATGAACGGTAACAGCTCCAACGGCCATAATGGTTCGCAAACACCAACGACCTACTCGATGGCCAGCCACATCGCAAGCACAATAAACACACAGCCACATCAGCACGTCTCGCCACGCAAACGAATCCTGAGAGAGTTGGAGAAGGTGTCGCTGGAGGACACCAAACGCTCCCGACCCAAGGCCACCGTCAACGGTCACTCCATTCCAATCTCATCAGTCTCACCGCAAATGACCAACGGAAATCTCAAGAGCCTACCGCATGAGAAAGCGGCCATCGCTCCACCTGTGTCACGTCCAATCAGCAGTTATAGTATTACGTCCCTCCTGGCACATAACAATAACTCTACGACCGCCAGCAGTGTCGGCTCAGGCTGCAGTAGTATTAACGATCACTCGAACGACTCTTCATCCGCTAGTCACTATCAACAACAGAGATTAAGTCTGAGTCAACATTCACCTCCGAAATCTCCGTCGATGGTTCAACCCAAGAGAAAATCACCGAACACGACGCCGCCAGGCAATGGCAACGGAAACAGCTACCATTCGCCGAACCACAGTCCGAGCCCAGAACACCACGCGTTTCACAAGTACCGCCCCACCACAACAACTCCGGCCGCGCTCTCGTCGTCACCCTACGGCAACAGTTACAACTCACCAAATTACATGCGTGGCTCGCCATCCCCACACGGCGATGGATACAACAATAATCGTTTACGTACTACTGTCAGCTATCAACATTCGCCGTCGCATTACGACTCGTCGCCATCTCAGAGTTTCACTGCGCCGCGAGACTCAAGTCTCTCGCCGAATGTTGAACGATCGAACACCAGCAGCAGAAGTACACCGACAAGTAGTGGATCGAGTGTCATACGAACAGTGCCGAAGAAGACCGCTGCGTTGCGTCAGCAATTCAGCTCTCCGACCATGGAAAGCGCGAACAAAAAGCCCGTGATTAAGCAGGAGAAACCGATGGAGGTTGACACGCTAATGCGACCTGCTTTGGTACACCAACAAGTTCCGCATCCAGCACAAATGTATCCTTACATGTACCCGCCAATGGGATACATGCCGACGGCCGGCATTCCACCTTATTATCACCCGGCCTTCTACAACCCGGCGATGATGGCTGCTGCAGCAGCACAGTACAGAATCCCCGGATTCCCGCCTGGCGCCATGCAGGGCTACCCCGGAGCTGCGTTGTCGCCGGTTTCTGCGGCACAAATGACTGGAGCATCTCCACCCATAACGTCCTACGAAAAAGCTCTGAACGGTCAAAGGAATTCCCTGATTTCGTCACCACCTGCCACACACTCATCTGTATCACCATACGTACCGACTTCACCTTGGAATCCGATTCCGCTCACAAATCATTCCATCAACGATGGCAACTTGATTGCGAAAGCTAAAGATGAACCAAGTTCAGGTGAGTGCAACTGGCGGTCTAAGCTTGAAAACTGTTTTTGTTGACCTGGTGACTGACCTGCGACTTGTAATTTCGTTTTAGATGTTCCACTTAATCTCTCGAAACATTAGAACTATCATTAGACTCACGACCAGCAGCAAACAACACGTGAACAATCAAAACTGACCATAATCTGATGAAGATTTCACCGAACATGCCCCAGAAAAGGCGCAGCAGCGGATGGTTAAGTATGCAAACATAAGAATAGTGTCTACAATTTTATACGTGACGAGAACATCTCGAGTGACAGTCTATACAGACGCCAGACAAGTGCACGGATGTGCAAGAGAAAATTTAAAGTTAAGAAAATATGAGAGAAGAATCTATTTATGATTAGAATCTACTTATAGAGCCACAATTATTGGCGAAATGAAGGGAAGCCGTAGATTTAAATATGTATTTTTGATATACTTCGAGACAATTGAGACGGAAAAGGAAGACAGACAAAGATGTTTTTCGATGTTTTTTTGCATGTGTCGCTCGAATATTAGCAGAAAGTCAATTTTTGTAAACTCAATGTAGCTGGAGTCGCGTAGAATTGCTTTTTGATCGATACATTTTGTTTGCGGTGAAAAGAATTCGTGGACAAATGAAAATTAAGTAAGCTTGTCCGTGATCTTCTTAGCGGGCTGGATTTGCTGTGGAAAACGATTTTGTAGGTGAAAATAAATCTCAAAATTCATTTTCCACCAAGTCCATCTTCAAAGAAGATCCGCTTTAGCAAATGTTTTAGCTGGCACAGAATTGAATCTCAATTAAAATGAAAACAGACAAAATTCCATAGACTGACAAATTTATGAAGAAAAGAAAATATTTAACAATTAAAAGAGTTTTTGTAGATTTTAAAGAGAAGAAAACACTTTTTTACAAAGCAGATTTAAAGTTGCATAATTTTTGATAGAAAAGAAGCGAAACAAACATTTTGACCAAAAGAAAGAAAAAACTGAGGATTTTTACACGGAAACAAGAATTAAACAAAGTATTTATCAAAATTTACCAGAACAACGATGACATTTCCCAGCGGCTTGCGTCATGAAAGCAACAGGAACATTCCACACAAGTTTGTGTAACGAAACACGTGACGCAAGGTTCAGCGGAAAGGCCATCAAATGACAATTACAAACAAACATTCGTGTCAATGTGCCTTCAAAGCATTCAAAAACACTTTTTGGAACAAAACAGAAATCAATTTTACGACAAACATTCAATTTAGGACCGGACGAAAAACGATTTTGAAGCATCGAAGCTTTCAATTGAGATTGATGAGTGCATCGATTTCTTGGTCACATGAAAGACTGACAAGTGAAGGGAAGTTTCATGTTGTTATGTTGACGTAGATGAGAATTTTCTCGAAAATTTCCTCTTCAAACAAATTGTTGAGCTGGAAATCTTTGGCAAAATTTTAGATTTACTAAAAAATTCAATAACAAGCATGAGATTTTCCCTCTAAAAACCTTTAAATTGCTTCAAATTCCCTTTTCGTGGTCATTTAAAGCTTAGACTCCATTAAAACTTCAGTGTGCCAAACGAAAGAAGAAACTCTTTTAACATTTTTTCTAAAATGCAAACTCAAAACGACACAAAACAATGTAAACGTAAAGAAAAACTATTTATTGCTAAACCTAAAGTCAACCAAACGTCTCTGGCACTTCATTGCATTTAACTAGTAAGCTGCAAAAGAAGAAATTGATCGACTATAATGAGATACAACACAAACCAGAATCAATCAGGGAGAGATTCGTGAAATTATAGGAAACGAAGATTGAATTAAAAATTCCAATTTACATTCACACGCGAAAAAAACACACAAAAAACTGCATGAGCCTTAGATAAATGTATTTTTATATGAGGAAGTTTACACTCAATCATGTGCTTTGGCTTTTCTGATCGGTCCCGATCGCCTGTAAACAAACTCGTGAGGGACGGAGACGTTCTCTCATCAGAAAATGACGAAAAAAAAACTCGAATAATTTTTCTACGACAGAAGATCGAGAAAAGAACATTTTTTGTCGCTTCAATGATTAGTTCTTAAGCCTGGACAACTTGGATTTTAATTTCTAAATGTAAAAAGCCGGAATGATTAGTGGTTTAAGTTTCCATCTCTCTCTTCTCAGCATATTTTAATCAAAAGCGATTTGATAAGATTTAAAAGCATAAATTTAACGTGAAGAATTTTGAGTTAAGAGAAGACGAAAGTGGAAGATTAAAATGACTTTTTAAATGTTAATTTTTTTCTCTGAGAAGAAGATTTGACTGTAAGATTTAGGTTGCTTAACAATTATTCAATTTTATCTCATTTAATGCTTAAGAGAAACTTTCCTTTAGATTTTTATTAATTGTCGATTGACCTCGACGCTGATTGCTGATAAAGACAAACAAATCGACTATGTTTCTTTAACTGCAGTATTTTTAATCGGAAAATCCATTTCACGCACACACAAGGGGACGATTGTGGGTTTTGTCACGCTTTTCATATGTCGACAGAGAGTTTCAAGGACTGAAAAGTTGTTTAAGACTTTTCCAAGTTGTTCAATACTTAAAAAAGTTGTTCCAGACTAAGTTTTATACAACTTTTCACTATGAAATTCAAATAAAATATTCCAGACTGTCTGCAAAGCTTGACATCACCTTCGATCACACTCTGAGATCGTTCCACTGAAGACGTGATTGAGCAGGAGATTGACAATCGCCTTTCCATTGGAACAACCTCCGCCAAAAAGCTCTCTTAAGGCTTAAAAAAATACAAATTCATTTCAATTCCATTTCTATACGAGTCAATTTATAATCAAAATGCAAGAAAAACTCCCGAGGACAATGGATAAAGCGAATTAATTTTTGTGTGCAATCAAATTTATGTAAATTTTTTAGAGATGTGAAAAACAGCTGGAAAAAACTAACAAAACGCATAAAATTTCTTTATGAATATTTTTACTCAATAAAAACTTCAAAACAAATAAAACGATCGCGTCTTTATTAAAATCTAAATGAGATCAAAGAAATTACTTGAAATATTCTACCCTTCGAACGGATATCCACAGTAAATGATCGAAACTTCAGTGTTGCCGTACACCGCGGTTATCGTCGGAAACAACTTCTTGCTTGGTAGATTCCTGAATGCCACGCCGAGAAACTCGTTGTTCTTCTCAAACGCCAAGCAGTGGCTCTCGCAGTCCAGGATCACCTTGATTTTCTCGCCCACCTGGTACTTCGGGGCGTTCGTCAGCAGTGGGAAGTTTCCCGCGTCTCCATTGTGAAGCAAATAATTGTCAACTAGATTCCAGCCCCAGCTCTGGTCGTCCCAGCCCAGCAACGGTGCGTATCCGTGGCACTGGAGAATTGCGTCTTTGGTGCTGATTCCGACTAAATTGACACATAATTAAACCATTTTCAATCGCAACAAAGTCAACTCACTGATGGCAACTGTCCCTAGCGGCCCTTCCCACATGATTTCCCAGATGTGTCGCCCCGTCTCGAAGCCAATCTTCGCTCTGGCGCCATCCGTTGACTGGGCGACTGGGTTTCTGTGGAGAGTGAAAGCGTTCGGCTTGATGTAAATGTGTCGCGACGAGTCGAGCGGGTTCCAGGCGTGGTAAAAAGCCCTCAGCTTGGCTTTGTAACTCGGGACCGACAAGAGAAGGTCTGACTTAAGGGCCTGAAGTTTGAGACATGTTAGTTCGTGCTGAGTGTACGTCACTCTCACTTGGCTCTCACTCACCTTTTCCGACAACTGTTTCAGGCAAAAGTTCCTCCAAATCTCATTATTCTCGTCGTTCAAGTAAGAATTCCACTTCTTGCACACCCGAGCGCAGTTGCTAACGTCGTTAAGGCTGAGGTAGCTCAAAATATGTTCCAGAAGCGTCTCGGGCAGCTCCGACATGCAGAAATTCATTTGATTCGATGACATTTCAATTCAACTTTTCCAGCTTTTCATTTGTTTTCCTTCGAAGGGTTGCGCAAGGAAAAGTTGATTTTGGAATCGTGACAACAAAATGTGTGGAAAGTGGAACTTATGCTGTTTATGTATTTTAGCAGGAAAAATATGTTTAATCAAGAATATTTTAAATGAAGTGTAAAGCTTCATTGATTTTTAAACACGATTTTTAATTATTTTAATATCAAACTCGCATTCAATAACAACAAACTTTTATATTTTTAACGGTTTTTTAGAATTCGAAGTTTTTAGGGTCGACGACAACATTTCATTAACAGGATCAGATCACAGTTCACTTAATTTCGCTCTTTCAAGAAATATTCAAAGATTAAATAAGTTCCGAGAAAGTAGTGAGAGATGGCACACAATTACATTGTGACTGCTCAGAAGCCGACGGCGGTGAACGCTTGTGTCACAGGTAACTTGCGGGCGGCTCTGCGACTAGATGAAATTGCGAAAGTTTGGTTAAAAATGTTTTTTTCGCATTCATTTAAACCGAAAGCGTGAAAGTCCGCTTTAATTACGTTCAATGACGCTGGGTTTCGGCTAAAAATTTGCGCTCTCCTCAGGCAACTTCACCTCCGAGACAGACCTGAACCTGATTGTCGCGAAAAATTCGCGCCTCGACATTTTCTTAGTTACGCCAGAAGGCCTGAAGCCGATCAAAGAAGTTGGGATTTACGGCAAGATCGCAGTACTCAAGCTGTTCCGGCCAGCTGTAAGTTCACCATTTTGCACAACAAACACAACTCTGACCTAATCGGCTTTTTGCGTTTTTAGGATGAGAAGAAAGATTTGATTTTTATTCTTACACAAGCATACCAAGCGATGATTCTGGAATGTAAATACAACAAAGAGCGCGAAGATTTCGAGATAGTAACGAAGGCCCACGGAAATGTGAGTGATAAAGTGGGAAAGCCGGCCGAGACCGGCATCTTAGCAGTGATTGATCCCAAGGCACGGGTCATCGGCATGCGTCTCTACGAAGGCCTCTTCAAAATCATCCCGCTAGAAAAAGACAGCAACGAACTGAAAGCCTACAGTCTGAGGATGGAGGACGTCAACGTGCAAGACGTGGAGTTCCTCTACGGATGCAACTCGCCGACACTCATCGTTATTCATCAGGACCTCAACGGTCGACACATCAAAACGCATGAAATTAGCTTGCGTGAAAAAGAATTCGTGAAAGTGAGTTGGAAGCAGGACAACGTCGAGACAGAAGCGACCATGCTGATCCCAGTGCCGACACCGCTCGGTGGCGCAATTGTCATCGGCCAAGAGTCGATTGTGTACCACGACGGTGTCACATACGTTGCAACCGCTCCGGCAATCATCAAACAGAGCACAATCACATGCTACGCACGCGTGGACCGGAAAGGCTACCGATATCTGCTGGGCAACATGTCTGGAAACTTGTTCATGCTGTTCCTTGAGGCCGAAACTAACGCTCAAGGCAACTTGTACGTAAAGGATCTCAAAGTTGAATTATTGGGAGAGATTTCCATCCCTGAGTGCATCACCTATTTGGATAACGGAGTTTTGTTCATCGGCTCGCGACATGGCGACTCACAGCTGGTGAAGCTCAACACGCATCCAGATGACAACGGAGCCTACGTCACTACAATGGAAACGTTCACTAACTTAGGACCGATCCTGGACATGTGCGTTGTTGACTTGGAGCGACAAGGCCAGGGACAAATCATCACCTGCTCGGGTTCGTTCAAGGACGGAACACTTCGCATCATCAGAAACGGAATCGGCATTCAAGAGCACGCTTGCATCGATCTGCCCGGAATCAAAGGCATGTGGGCACTTCAGATGGGCATCGACGACTCACCCTTTGACAACACTTTGGTGCTGTCTTTCGTCGGACACACGAGAATTTTAACGCTGACTGGCGAGGAAGTCGAAGAAACTGAAATCGACGGGTTTCTCAGCGACCAGCAGACGTTCTACTGTGCCAATGTTGTGCACGGCCAAATCATCCAAGTGACACCGACCACAGCTCGGCTCATCAAGTGCGACAACAAGTCGATGGCCAGTGAATGGTGCCCACCAGAGGGTCGCAGAATTGGTGTGGTGGCATGCAATCAGCAACAGCTGGTTTGTGCTTCAGGTTGCGACATTTACTACGTCGAGATTCATGATGGAAAGCTAGTGGAGACATCGACGGTGCAGCTTGAGTATGAAATCGCCTGCTTGGACGTGTCACCGCTAGAAGAAAAAGCCACTCGTTCCGACATCTGCGCTGTTGGCTTGTGGACTGACATCTCAGTGTGTCTCTTGAAGCTGCCATCTCTCGAGAAAATTCACATCGAGAAACTCGGCGGAGAAATAATTCCGCGATCGATTCTGGTGACAAAGTTCGAAGGCATCAATTATTTGTTGTGTGCACTCGGTGATGGCTCGATGTTCTATTTTGTATTGGACAAGGAGTCGGGAAAGCTGACCGATCAAAAGAAGGTGACGCTGGGAACTCAGCCAACGACTCTTAAGACATTCAGCTCGTTGTCGACCACCAACGTCTTTGCCTGTTCGGACCGACCGACCGTCATCTACTCCTCTAACCACAAGCTCGTCTTCAGCAACGTCAACCTAAAGGAAGTCAATCACATGTGCTCGTTGAACGCTGAAGCATATCCAGACAGCTTGGCACTGGCCACAAAGAACTCGGTGATCTTGGGGACTATCGATGAGATCCAGAAACTTCACATCCGAACTGTAACGCTAGGCGAAAGTCCACGAAGAATCGCTTATCAAGAGCCCTCGAGCACATTTGCCGTTATCACCGTTCGAACAGACATCCAAGATTCATCTGGACTCAAACCAGCGCGTCCGTCGGCCTCGACTCAAACCTCGAACATCACAACATCGAACAATCTCGCTTCGCTAGCACGGCCTACCGGTGGACCCAGTATCGAGTTTGGACAAGAAATGGAAATCAACAACTTGTTGATAGTGGACCAAAACACATTCGAAGTCCTTCATGCCCATCAGTTCATGCAAACAGAGTTCGCGCTGTCTCTAATGTCCGCCAAACTCGGTGACGATCCCAACACTTACTACATCGTCGGCACCGCTATCGTCAATCCCGAAGAACCAGATCCCAAAGCCGGAAGAATCATCGTCTTCCACTTCTCCGACGGCAAGCTGCACCAAATCGCCGAGAAGGAAATCAAGGGCGCTTGCTACTCGTTGGTGGAGTTCAACGGAAAAGTTCTTGCCAGTATCAACACCACCGTGAGACTGTTTGAATGGACCAATGACAAAGACCTGAGACTTGAATGCAGTCACTTCAACAATGTCCTGGCACTGTACTTGAAGGTCAAGGGTGAGTTGCACAAATGATCTCAAAGTTCTTAGCTGATTTGTTGTTTTTCACAGGCGACTTCATTTTGGTTGGTGATTTGATGCGTTCCATCACTTTGCTGCAGTATAAACAGATGGAAGGAAGTTTCGAAGAAATCGCACGCGATTACGAGCCGAATTGGATGACTGCGATTGAGATTCTGGACGACGACAACTTCTTGGGAGCTGAGAACGCTTACAATCTGTTCATTGGTCAAAAAGACAGGTAAAGCGAGTGATGTTGCAATAATCTCCACGTTTAAACAACACACTTTTACTTTTTAGCGCCGCTACTACTGACGAAGAACGCCAACAAATGCCTGAAGTCGCTCAATTCCACCTCGGAGACATGATCAACGTCTTCCGACACGGCTCGCTCGCCATGCAGAACGTCGGGGAACGAACGACTCCAACCAACGGCTGCGTTCTCTACGGCACGGTCAGCGGCGCAATCGGCCTTGTGACGCAAATTCCACCTGATTTCTACGAGTTCTTGCGAAACCTCGAAGAGCGACTGACGCATACCATCAAATCCGTTGGCAAAATTGAACACTCCCAGTGGCGAAGCTTCAGAACCGACCAGAAAGTGGAGCCTTGCGAAGGATTCATTGACGGCGATCTGGTTGAGAGCTTTCTGGACCTGAGTCGAGAGAAGATGCGTGAATGTGCAGCTGGCTTGATGGTAAGATTGAACAAGCTTGGATCGATTTGATTGAGTTTAACAAACATTCCATTCCAGATCGATAACAACGGTCAAAAGCAGGAGGCTTCCGTCGATGACATCGTTAAAATTGTTGAAGACCTCACCAGAATACATTAAATTTCTTCGCCCAGCACCTTCGCCCGGCTTTCACGGAATAAGTTCATTCCTGTAAGATTCTTGCTCCCAATTCTCGTCATTTATGAATTTTCCTCGATTTCTTTGTTTAATTTGAAGGCAAACACAATTGCAGTTGTAATGTTTGAGACAAGAAATAAAATTTATTGCAATAATAAATTTGAAAGGAAAACAAAAAATACATTTTTACACAGTTTCCAGTTTTCCAAGACAGCACGAGCAGTGTTCTACCCCGACATTGGATTCGTGCGTGGCAGAATTGGCGGATTTGATGTCGGAAAGGATTTCGAGGATCTTCCCGGCAGTCTCTTGCTTCAACCTCAACAAGCTTTCGTTAGGCTGGTCGGGCTGAATTATCAAAGGCTCCGATTCTTTTCCTTCTTCGAGAAACTTCGTTGCCTCTTTAGCCAGTTCAACATTGTCGGTATGCTGGAGAACGAACTTCTCGATGAGACTGTTCAGCTGATGCAGCTTCTGGTTCATCTTTTCCCTGTCAGCGGCCAGATTTTTCAGCTGAACATCGCGTTCATGTTCTTTTTGCTTTAAAAGGCGGCGCTGATACTGGTACAGCGTAATATATTCACCTATCGTCTCCGTCTCAAACTGCAATTGCGTCACAACATGCTCCAGTCGCTGTTTCTCTTCAGTGAGCTCTGCCACTTCCAGCATTGTTCGTCGGAATCTTGATTGCAGCTTCTCTAATGCTTCTTCGGTTGCCATGCTCGGCGTCACCGACTTTGTCTGCATCACTGAAATCTTCCTCAAAGTTTCTTCGTTCATCTCTGGCATTTCTGCATTGCCGTTGGGAATTATTTCCTCTGGGTTTTCAGAGCTGGCAGCTTTCTTGCTAATTTGGAAATCTTGCATCGCCTTCAAAAGCTCGCTTTTTTCCATCTGAAGCATTTCGATTTCTTCAAGCAGGTGTTTCCTGGAATCGTCGGTGCGTTTCTGGTCCTTTGACTCGTGTGGATGACTTTCTGGTTTTTGGTGCGTGCCCACTTCATGTGAATGGCCGTGCTCAGAATGATCGTGAGAATGCCCGTGCCCGCTAGAAGAATCGTGCTGGTCAACAACAGCGCCTCCTTTCGACTCCAGGAAATTGATTTTGTTGGTCAACGACTCAGTCAACCGTCTGTAGCTTTCCAGTTCGTTCTCGACGATGCCTTCCGTGCCGTGATACTCCTTCGATTCGTAGTGACGTAAGCGGTCGATTTCGATGTTCTGCTGCAAAATTTTCTTCTCCAGCTCGGTGCACTCGTGCGAAAGGCGAATCATCTCGTCTTCCTTGAACTGCCACTTGTCACGCATGGCTTGAAGTTCGTCTTCCATAGAATCGTAGCGAATCTTCATCTCTTTGCACAAATGCATCTCCGACTGCAGTTTGTCAGTCAGTTCCATCTTGTCGTTGGTCATTGTGATGAAGGCACGTTGCATCTCATCGAGCTGTTCCTTGAGGCCAAGGTTTTGCGTAAGGGCTCTGGAAGCAGCTACCGACTTATCCTCGAAGTCGGTCATCAGCTGTGACAAGTTTGGAGTTTCTGTCTTAAGACGCTCCACTTGAAGCTCCAGTTCCTTCATTTCTTCTTCCTTCAGCATCATGTTTTGTCCTAAAGCGTTCTTTTCAGCTTCGATTTTCGCTAGTTGAGTCTTCAACGTTTCGTTCGACTCAGTCAAGGCAGTAATTTGACTAGCCAGCTTTTGCAGTTCTTCTGAATAATAGTTCGGATCCTTCTGGTCTTCGGCGTAGGTCTTCTGCTTTTGAATGTTTTGCTGGATCTGTCGCTCGAGATCACCGACGTGCTTAATAAGTTCTTGTTCTCGCTTGACCAATGAATCGTTTTCGCTGGTCAACTCGATGGAACCACTTTTCAGCGCTTCCATTTCGCGTGTCAAATGCGTCACGTAGTTTTGATACTGATTGTCACTGGCTTCCTTTTCCCGGTTGACCTGGTCAACGAGCGAATACAGCTCAGTGATCTGATGTTGCTTAATTGTCAGCTCTTGAGTCAGCATGGCCACTTGAGATTGGTTGCTGGCTTCGGGCACTGGAGTGCCGTCACTCAGTTGCGCAATTCTGACATTTGCCAGGTGCAGTTCGGTGTTCAGATGGTCGAAATTCTTTTGAAGATTTTCCAACTCGATTCGATTCTGGTTCAAGAGTGCTTTGATCTCGTCGCGTTCCGACTCGATGCGTGCATTGGACTCTTTGAATTCTCTAATTTTTTCGGCTACGGCTTCTTCGACTCTTTTTGCTTCAGCGTCGATGTCCACTGAAGTTCTGCTTGACGGCGTGCTTCGAACTTCAGACTCGAGTTGCTTGACCCGGTGTCGCGAAGCATTCAATCGATTTTGTAGTTCTTCGTTTTCTTCGAATTTAGTTTTTACTACCAACTCGGACTTGTGCAGCGAGTCCATCAAACTCGACTTCTCCGTTACAAGCACTTTGACGACATCGACATGCGATTGGCTTTCTTGTCGCAATCTGTTCAACTCGTCGGTATTTTTCTGAAGATTATTTGCAGTGGATCGATGGAACTCCAGCTCTGACTTCAGCTGAGCCATTTGAAGGTTGAGTTGTTCGAGCTGTTGAACTTGCTGGCCATTGCTGTATAGCAGATGTTGATCGTTGACAGGCTGTGCAATGTAAAGAGCAGAGTTCTGAAGACCTTGCTGTTCGTAATAGGGCATTGCCATTGCAGGCTGGACAGCAGAATATTGTTGGAATTGAGAAAGTGCAGCCTCAGGAATTGTTGGAAGGTTTGACACTGGCTCAAACGGTGCGGGCGTGAAAAAGTTCTGTAGCTGAGCTTCCTGAATGTGCTGAACTTCTTTATGGAGTGAGTTCAGCTGTTGAAGCGAGTTTTGCAATTGTTGTGAAGCCGGGTGATCGCCTGCTAGCTCTTGGTGTGCGTTGTTCGACTGCTGAAACTGCAAATCGAAGCTGTTGCCATTGACGTTGTCAAAATAATTCGAAATCAGTGGTGCTGTCGATGTTTGTTGTTGTTGGGCGAAAAAATCTCCAGCTTTGTCTCCAGTCGTGGTCGTGTCAGTTGGATGAACTGAAGCAGTCGACTCTGGTGGGTCAGCAAACACCGAATCATTCGACGGCTCTTGCTTGTGAGACTGGAATTCCTTGAGCTAAACAAGAAAAAATTATTCCACATCATCAAATTTTGTTTAAATGTTTTCTCATCGGATTAGTTTCGGGAGTTTGCGACGTGATCTCACCTTCTTGCGTGCTGCCTTCAGCTTCTCGGCTTTGTCCATGGCGTATGTTTAATCAATCTATTGATGGTTAGGCCCTTGGAATTTAACTCTCAGACTCGTAATGTTTACTGTCGCAATTGGTGGGGGTTGTCGTCTTTGGTGAAAGCTTCGCGTCCATTAGATGCGTCCGCGGAAAAATCTCTGCATCGCGTTTTCACCGGCGGGGCGACTCACTGCACGGGCACGCCACCACTCCGCGTCACCCTAAGTTCTCGACGTTCAATCGAAAAGTCGTCCGCTGTTAAATTCGTTGTAGTGAAGGATAAGCGCTCTTAAAAATAGTAATCGCGAGTTCAGATCGTTGTTAACGCGGGCAGCATCGTCGATGCATCGATGAATCTAAATCGATTGGTGATTTTAGTGGCGTTTAAAAAGAATTTTCCCTTTTGAAGTTTGAAAGCGCAAGAAAAAAGGTGATTAAAGAGAAGAAGGAAAAAAGATCCAATTAATAATGGCAAATTCAACTCACAATAAAATGTATTCGGAATCGACGTATCGCGTTGGAGGTAATGCAAAAGTGTCTTATGAGCTAAGCAGCCCGCAAATATCCGCCAAATTGTCTGCTATCGGATTAAACTCGACGTTTAAAGAAGTTAGAAAAAATTTAATAGATCTGTGATGATGATGCCGTTATACATCTAATTATTGGGAATCTATTACACACTCGAGGCGGAGAGCTTGTCGGGGCTTGCGTCTGTGACCTCACCGACGACCGAGTTGTGCACTCACCGGTGCCGCTTGATATGTCTTATCGGAATCATTATTGAAATTTAATTAAAATGATGCGAATTGGTGTGAGCGAGAAAGACATTTTGTGTGAACCCTCTGCGGAATGGAAGGAGGAAAAAAGTGAAGACGACGACGACGCACACATATCACAAGAGGAGAAAAAACCATCCAAAAACCAAGTGATTAAATTATTCATGAAATTATATGAAAAAAAATGTAAGAAAAGAAGGCAAAAAGCGAAGCCCAGCGCGATAGATGAAAATGAATGAAGAAATTTTTTCTTTAAAAGAAAGAAAAAAAATGGAAAGTCAAGTGCTCTAAATTTCCGAATATCGTCTCGGTATCGGAAAAATTATTTCGAACGCGACACAAACGGCTAAAGACAGAGAGAAAGAGAAATGAACCGACGAAAAACTACAATAACGCTTTAGTGATTGCGTGCTTGTTGCGATGGAAATGTATATATTTGTTTTAATAAAGTGCATATTAATCGGCAAGCGCGCGCGGGGGTAAGAACATCAAGCCAAAGACTACGACGACGTCGTCGAGAAGCGAGCCGGGACTAAACACACACCTCAATGAAAAAATCTATTTTGGATAAATGAAAATAGCGAAATGGCACCATAAATGTGGTAACAATCAAACACTAATTTATCATCAAACTTGTTCCCGTCAAAATTACTCGCACCGATAAGAACTCCGTATCGATGACTGCAGATCGGTGAATCTTAGGCTTCGAAGCCGAAAATCTAGCGAGTCAACAAGCAAAATGCAAATCGGCAGGGGAGCCGGCTGAGTTTGGCCGCCCAATCGGATGTGCGGTGAATAGCCGAAGCACATCGCAGTCTGAGTTATTTTTTCGAAATTCTTCTTCTGCCTGCTTTTTCGGATGGCAAAATGCGGAGAGTCTTCCATGTTCTTTTTTCTGTTGTGTGTTCTATACACGGCAGATTGGAAATTATGTGTATTTCATTGTTTTTTTTTTCATGGATATTTCGTAAGAGCGGTATGGATGACTGTACATCGCTTCGCTTTGCTCTTCTTTCTCCGTTCGCTCAGCAGTCGGACGCTAAAGCCCAACTCGGGCCTTATCAATTGCAAGCATTTATTGAATTGTTGGCTCACGTTTTCATACTTTCAGCGTTCATTTTCATATCAATTATGCGCTCAACGAGAGATCTTGCGGGCAGAAACGAAAGTTCATCCAACGCTCTTTCCATTCAACACTGTCCGTTTGATTGCACCAACTTCGATGCAATTTTTCTTCTCTCCCATGCAATTTTATTTTCCTTCGCCCATTCTAAAAATATAATTTCACCATCTAAGTGTATCAGTCGTCGCGTAGTCTTCTTCCGTACTCGTGTAGTTGTGCTCTTCGTTTCGGTGACTTATTTTCACAATCATTCCGTTCTCGCACTGCTCGAATAAAAAGACTCCAGAAGTGTAAAAATAATCGTGTGACGGCCAACGCCAAGCGCGAACCGTCACAATTGCGAAGAAAGTCATTTCTGGAGAGTGAAAATGCTCGAAGTGATAAGACCTGGCCGCTTAGACACTTCCAAGTAGACGTGTGTTGTTTGACTTATGACGCAACCGACCGCGCTCACACAAACCTCGTCGTCGTTGCGACTTCCCTTATCATCGATCATTGACACAAACCATGTACTCCACTCTAGAGTGATTTCTATGATCATTAACGGAATCGTCATACATCGCTCTATGTGCACCGCGCGGCTTCTTCTTCAGTGTTCACATACAATCGCATCAATCCCCGAGTTTTGTATATTATTTCGGACCAAATAAAAGCGCTTTGGGGAAGGAAGAAGAAGACGACATAAGAAAACAATTGTTAATTTTTTGATTGTGTGTTACAAGTCATGAAGAAGAAAGAAAAGTATATAAAAGACTATAATTGCTGATACAGTAGAAAATAATTGCTTTCCATGCTCGCGCTCTCGTTTTCCGAACAGCTTTTCAAATAAATTTCCATGATTACGCGAATTCTTCTCGCAGGTTTGAATTACTTAACGTTCGATTATGACAAATTCGCTGGGCCTGTTATCTTCGCGGTAACAGTCGCTGGCCTGAGTGACGTGGAAATCGAGAATGAAAGCCGGAGGTTCACCCATCCCCGAGAATGCAAAGCGTTTAAAGGGAAAAAGTTCTTTTCCGATTACAAGATGATAGCGACATTTCGACTCAGAAAAACGCGCTGCGATGCGAGATAACAGAAAATGAACACCAAATTCCTCGGGTGAGAGATGTATCGCAGTTCCCCCTTCCCTCCTGTGTTTGTCTACATGTTTTATGCTTGGGCTTAGATTTTGCTTCGTCTCTAAAACACTCTGCGACGCTCTTGCAGTTGTGTGTATGAGAAAAAAAATCTCGTTGAACCAGAAAAAAATTGTTGGGTGTATGAAAAGCAAAATAAGCAAAGGAGAAAAACAACCAAAAAAATGTTTGTAGGAACTGAACAAAGAGGGAAATAATTAAATAAATATTTAATGGATATTTATGATACCTGAAGAATGGATTGGCTTTGTGATGAATCTTGTTTTGCTGCTTTAGGAGATTAGCCATTGGTCGAGGCGAGAGATAAATCTTATCAGGTACTCGCTCTCAAACTCCCAAGCATAATCGGGAATTCCCAAAATGGAATCCGCTACAACCAGCAATAGCTTCAGCAAATGGACTTTTTTAAGTGAGTCATACCAGCTGACTCGACGACTTCAAAGTTCATTGTCCGACTTTTCAGCGATCAAGTTCAAGGCACTCCTTCAAATTATCTCAAGTTTTGGCTGAAGTACACTCTGCCGGTTCAAAATAAACCACTAAATCATGCAGTGCAATCAAAACCCCTGCAATTACACTGACTACTCTCAACTCCTTTCAGATTCTTAGACAAACTATGTCATTTGCCTAATCCGCGATCAAATTTCGCCGCCATTCATTCATGAGCAACACCATCGCTCGCTCCGGCTTACCATCCATTTTTCACGGTGCTTTGCCCATTACTTTTTATTTTAATTTTTTTTTCTATCTAAAATACAGCCGAAACGCGCGAGATGCGAATCAAGTCAATGATCGCATAATGTAGTCGAAGTTTAGAGTTGCTTTTTTTGTGCCTCTGTTGCTGTTGGTGATGTGATACAAAACAACCGAAACAACCACCAAACTCTCTTGTTCGCGGTGCGGCCGAAGTAATAAGAACCGAGGAACTGAATTTATTGTTCCATTTGTAGTGTGTGAATGCGAAATTTCATTAGACGCGCGAATTGTAACAAAAAAAAATGATCGGCTAAGCGTCTCTTCGAGTCGAACCTCCGATGAACTGAAGGTCACACGGCACACGGTGTATCGTGATTGATCGCTCGGCGTTCACGTTGAGTCAAATCGAACGTTCGCGATGCAATTGCAAGCATAATTCGAAACATTTTGTGTCGCCTAACGTCTCGATGGCGTTTTTCTGTCTTCCACCATTTAACGAAGCGTGACGGTTCACTTGTGAATGTATTTATAATGTCCATATGTCATTCCTTCATTTTATCTCTCTCGCTCCCGCTTCGAGTGTTAATTGGAAAGGCTGAAAAGTTTCCAAAAGCCAAATGAAGTTTTGACTGTTAAGTCAACAAAGCGCTTGATAAGGTATTTCGGCGAACTTGTGTTATCGCAGCCGACCCGTTTTGAATCATATGCGGAGTGTTCGAGGCACATGTGAGAAACATTTCACTTTATGGACGGTGCAGAACCTTCGCCGTCTTAAAGTTCTTTCACGAGAGAAATTTAATCGAAGGGTAAGAAGACGGGCGAAGGCTAACGTAGAGACGGGAATGAAACGAAGGAAAACAAATAGCCGGTCGTTAGTGCTCTCCGGGCTTTGAACATTGTGTAAGAGACTATGTAGAATCTCAAAGACACAAAACAAAAGCGGAGAAGAGAGAGAAGAATACGAAAAATGGCATGAAGTGGAAGAAGAAAACGTCGATCCGTTGAATAAGAAGATCGATTTCGTGCATTGGAACATTGTTAAGATCAACAAATAGTGTAGCCGTTTGTGTTTTTATTTCGGATAAATTTCTCATCCGAGCCGAGGTATTTAATCGCTTTGAGAATGAGGATTTCATTCGATTTCTTCTTTAAACGACTCGTTTTCCGACTTCTCACTCGACGCTTGTGACTAATTACATAAAAACGATCCAATAATTGAGGCAGCGTCGAGTGTTATGCGCGTAGCTCACAATTTTATGCACTTTTATTTCTATTTTTGTGCCAAATCTAATGTAGTTCTCGCTCCATGAACGTTTCGAGCACAAGACTCGAGCGGGTTTTGCTTGAAGTAGACTTTCGCTTTCATCATCTTGACATTAAGAAGTTCATGGCCTCACAAAAGAGAAGAAAAACACGCAAACAACAAGAAGAATTCTCCATCGAACTCTCGCGATTAAGTTTTCTGTTCATTCACATTTCGGATAGCGATGGCGTTTTAAACTCTTTGATGACGTTTCACATTTTTTTCTGCTTTATTTTCTGTCGCTGCGTTCGAGTGGATTAATTAAAGCAAGCAAGTTGGCTGTGATAACGCTTCAGTGGTCACAATATTTATTACGAACTCTTGAACAAAGAAATTTTTAAGCGACTTTTATGACACTCGAAAGATCGCAAATATCAAACTCGGCGTTTCATTTCTCGCCACTGTTTTAAAAATTGTTTGCTGTTGCATCTGCCGCGTTCTTGATTATATTCAGTCATGGCGCAATTTTCGGTTGGTTCATCGGTAATTGTGTTTGTGCGTTCCATGCCAGCGATAAAATCCGCGTCGCGTCAAAATGTTTACACGGAAAGAAAAACTAAAATGACTTCCCAAAAAGAAGCGAGAGCGCTCTCCACGTTTATTGGCTTGAGTAAATCGAGTTCACAGCTCGTAAAAGCCATTTGAATGGGAATTTTTCTTCTTAATCGCACAATCTCTTCGCCATAATGTCGAGAAATTCTTGCCTGTTGACGCGGTTTTAAGCAAGCCCTGATAAAATTTCCAATCAAGATCCAATAAATGCTCCAAATTGCGATCCAATCGCTTCGCTCGACGCTATTATTAATTGCCAGCATTTAAATCAGTTAAAGAAATATGGTTTTACGACACTCAATGCGCACTTAACACGCGGTTGTAAAAGCTCCGGTGATTAAAGTGCATGTTGCACCAAAACCAGCCGCGCGATTGTAAAACTGCTTTTCTCCATTCTTCCATGCTTCGATGACGTTGCAATCTGCACGTTGTTGTGACGAAACGAGACGACGGCTTAAGAAATATTTTTTCCCTTTCATGAACGCTTACTCGGCTGCATTGTATTGCACCAGCGCACAGAAGAGCCTCAAATTGCCTGTGCGCTCGAAAACAAAAGAACTTCGACCTGAGAATGTGCTTTTTATGAGCTGAAAATCGCTAGCAATTTAGTCAAACCGCAGCGATTCCACTCGTGGCGCAATTTTCGAGTGCATTTCGACTTCTTTCCCACACTTTCTTATGGTGCTGGATGACTCGGCGAGTTGTGACGCTTCTCAACATAACTCAATTGCTTTCGTTACTTCCGGAAACGTATTATCACTTGCAGCGACCGTAAGAAGATTTTGGATTGCATTTTGACACAACTAAACAAAAAGTCAGACCAACGGCCGATCTGATTCATAGAGAAGTTAAATTGAAATTCTAATTAGCCACTTCCGGTCTCATGTCGTTCACTCTCTCTCTCATTCTCTACACTCGACGTAAGATGAGGTCAATGCTTTCTAACAAGACATGACACAAGCACTATTCAGCCTTCTCGGTCCACTTTTCTCCTGAGAAATGCTTAGCCAACGGGAAATGTCCTTCGAATCACCTCAAAGTGGCCAGTGACATGCTGAAAATTCTAAAAACTCCAGAACTCGAAGGAATTTTACGAGAAATCTGTCTTCGGTGTGTTAGATGTTGATCATAAACTTGAAAACATTTTTCCTCCCCCCAACAACGGCAAGGACGAGAGGGAAAGAAAACTTGGTCATTTCTTGAGGTTTGCCATCTCGGTTTCCTGTTGGGGAAAGTTTTTCCAATTGAATTTCATTCGAGAATTTCAAGTTTCACTCTCGATTGTCCCAAGTTTTTGATAGAGCGAGCGCTGCCAACCCCCAAATCGATGAATTATCGGTTTATAATATCATGAGGTAATGAATTAATTCCGGTTCCAGCCATTCGGGTGGATTTTTATCGGCTTCAGGTTTTTTTCGGTCGCTTAAAAAAACCATTTTTTAAATAAAACATTTTTGTGGCTTCGGCCCCCCTGCATATCGGAAAGCAATCAGCGATGCTTTTTTCATTCCACCGCAGCGCTTGTTTGCGTTAAATGCATCATAATAAAAACAATTAAACAATTGTGTTTTACACTTTTTACGGTCATACCGAAAATCATCAGGTGATCGCGTAGCTGCGACTGACGACCGGCGATTAAACTCATTTCGATTAGAATCTTCGGCTTCTGTGCCCCCAAAAAGCGCGTAATCGTTGCGATACAAAATCCTCGGCTCAAATAAGGCAACTTGGTCGGCACTTAGAGCCGAAATGTCTTTTTGTTTTGCTTTTAATTTGTGACTCGAGCGCTAATTGCAAGGGAAAATATTATTTTCAGTTTTACTCTACTGTTTATTGATCGTTTCTAGCGTTGTTACTGTTACTTAACACAAATGCTTCGTTTATTATCATTCATTTCTCTTTGCGCGCGATTGTGTAAACAATATTTTGAGAAAATTTGTTGCGCTGAGTTCAACGGGTTGACTACAATTTACCGCACCAACAAGAAGTTTTCAACGACCAACGTCAAAAGAATTTGATTTCAAGATTGATGAAGTTGCTAATTAGCAAAGAAAATTAAAAGTTCAAACTGCGAAACTCAAACACGAAGGAGACGAGCGGTGGCTGGCGCAAGCAATGGTTTTGAATGCCAAATTATTTCGACGCCGATTCATCACTGCTCAATGGTTTAAATGTCAGACACAACTTCTTACGCAACAGATAATGTTCAAAATCCAATAAAAACTCAACCTTCACACCTTAAGCACTGCTTCCCAGATCGAGAGTCTCTCAATCATCTCGATTTATTCTATGTTTATCCGATTTGGGATGAAAAACTAGTCCACAGAAGTGTAAACAAATGTGAATCTTGGCTCCAAAAGCGTTTGGCTTGATAAATTTCAAGTGAACCGCGTGTTTCTAATCGACAGAAGGCATCATCAATACATTGAATCCGATAACAAACGATATTTGGCTGACAATTTGCGGGCTCCAAAGCAAAAATCAACAAATTTCTAACTGAATTCTTTTACTTTTGACCGCCCGCATTGTGCATCGAGCAGATTATGTGTATTTCGAAACATCATCGACGTCACCTTATCAGATCCGGCGTATCGAGGAATTAAACAAAACGCCTTCTGGTAACGTCGAAGCCAAAGTGATGTGCTTCTATCGACGTCGTGACTTACCGACTCCATTAGTACAATTAGCTGATAAACATCAAAGTGAGTAGCAAATTTTAATTTTCATCCATTCATGCATGCTTTAAAAAGGAAGGTTCTGCTAATGATTTGTTTCGGTGCAGGGATGACTTTGTGATAGACGAGAAGTTTTTGGTCCAATCTAGAAGAAAAAGTCTTCCGAAAGAAGATGAAAAGAAAGAAAAAATCTTGTAACTTCGATTAATGTTAAAGTTTATCATGAACATTTTGAGAGGAAATCTTCGAGTCTCGTACAAAGTCAGATCTGGCACCAGTTGTAGGATTAAGCAAAACTCAAATCTCCGTTCGCCTTCATGCATCGATTTTCATTCGCATCGATTCCATATTTGTGTAACATTTCCATGCCTGTATCATTTAAAAATTAACCCCTGTGACTTTCTCTCGTGTTTAAAAGAAACCCTTTGCACATGTGTTGGTGCAAATTTACATCGAGCATAAGAAGCAAGAACGCATACTCACGCTGGCATACTCTAATCGCCAAAAAAGTCATAACACGACGACTGTTTCCCTTTTAATTGATTTTTTCCCTTCTCGAAATAATTTTCTGCCTCATGAAACTTCTCGCACCATCTGAGGCAAGCACTAGGAAGGCAAAAGTAGGCGAGTGGAGATGCTGCAACAGTTTGCGCCACTCTGATCCTTCTGAGTGCCTAATGGATTCCTTATTCAAATTGATGTAAATTTACTTCGGGTCCAATTAAATCATAATTTTCACGGCAATCATTTTCGCCTAGGCAACACAATCCTCCCCGCCCAATTTCTGGCCCGATTTCCGTTATCACCTTCGCAAACACAATGCAGATCCCAGATACACATCCTTCCAAGTATTCCAATGTAGGTGTAATTTCAATTTTAAATAGAACTCAGACTCGAAATGTTGAAACAAAAAAGTACAGTCACCATCAAAAGATGGTTCACGAGACGTAACAGCAGAAAAAAGGCGAAAGCGGCCAGAGCTGTACCGGAATGAGAATGTGTATGGCAAAGCATAAAACCTTAAAATAGTCAAACATTTCGGATATATCGATTAGTTTGCCTTTTCGCCTTGTTCTGTTCTTACTCCACATTGCGTCCGTCATGTGCAGACTTTGTCCCTTCCCGACGCGAGTTTAGCGAAGGAATTGAAACTTACGGAATGTGTTTTTATGGAAAATTGCAACAATTTGTCAATGACAAGCGCCACGTCACACGATGTAATCGAATAACGACCCGAAACTGATGGTTCGCTGCTTGAGACTCATTTTTGTGAGATTAAAGTTTTCTTTCGCGAATCCTACGCCAAAGCTCGGTTCTTTTATGATGTTTTGTATCATTTCGAATTTATAAATAAAATATCCCAGAATGAAATGAAGAACTCGCTTCATTTCCAAGCCTCCCCATCCCACCCACTCCGTTCGAGGGAAGAGGTCGATAGAACCGTTCTTCCGACCGCCACCCCTTTTTCAAATAGAATACTAAACTTTTCTGCTATTCTCTTCAGTTGAAATGTTTTTTTTTTCTTCTTTTTGGTGGCTTTTAAGTGTGTGTATGTATCAACATCTGCATACAACTTCAGTTTTAGGATGTTCTGTATTTATTTTTACCTCCCTTCGTTGTCCCTTCTCGCCTCAAACTACTCGGTTCGTTCAAACCATCCATCGCCCACTCTTTTCGCCACCCACTTCGACGACGACGACACAACAAGCGCTGTGGCTGAGAGTGAGAAGCGAGCAGCCCGGGCCGGGGGAGGGAAGAAGAATGAGAAAATAAAAAAAAATATTTGTGTAATATCGCTCGAAACATTGAAATGAAAAATTCCTTCAAATTTGAAGCGCATCTCGTTTCACCTTTTGCCGAGTTGTCAGTCGAGCGATTTGCGGATTTAATCCAGATTATTCCGGAGATAGTTTACTCCGTCTCTATGATAATCTGCTTTTAAAAACAACTTTCGTCTCAATTTTCGCTCAAAACAAAGACGACCTTAATTAAAGCGATCTTCAACAAGCAAAACAGCGGATTGCATGTGATTTTTGATGTCCTTGCTTCCACTCTGTAGTTTTAATTAAAGGATTATGAGTGTAATGATAATAAGAAGGAAGTTCTCACCATAGAAATAAGCGGTGACAATGCCATCTAGATCAAGCTGTGATAGAAAATAACAAGATTCTTGTCCATTCCTTGTGAAAAATCTGCTACATCAGATTCTAGACTTCATTTCAGTGGCTTTAATACAACCCAAGAGTACAATGTTGAGCTCCCAGCGTCGAAGCTTTAACTTGTGCTTCGAATTAATAGAAATTTCCACCGCGAAAACTGCGAGAAAAATCTTTCCGCCCTGTTAATAGTTGCGAGTTAACAAAAAGGCACGAAAATCTGTGTACATGACCAAAAGCACTAGTCTCAGATGTCGAAAAATTTCCATGAATGACTCTTGACGGTGCAGGCAGCATTGAAAAAGCTTAAAACTTTATTATTTTAGACCAGCAAGTGTTTGGCACTGCTTTCCATGCTGCACTCCAAGGCGTGGGAGAAAATGAAACCCTTGAAAAGAATTCTTGTTATTAGTTTTTCCCTGCTGCGTGCAGAATTGCGCTCTAAGAGCTCGGTGGTTATCGTATCTCGGGTTTCCCCTGATTTCCATCTCGTTCTCTGCTTTGACGGGGTGCTTAAAAGTTTATCATCAAGTCGCAGAAAAGAAATGAGATGCAAATCAAGAAAACTCCTTTGCTGTCAGCTACTACGTCAGGATCCTTCGGTTCCAGAGAAGTGAATATTAAGGAAGATTACACATACACGTAGTCACCCTCTCATATTGTGCCAATTTTAGACTGCACATCTCATGCTAAGAACTCAATGGGTGTGCTTAGGATGGCACAGACATTAAAGCTTTATGAGACTGCCGTACGCTCGATGGCAATGCAAAGCACTGCACTGCTAATTAAAATTTGATCAGATTGAGTTTCTCTCAGCTTATCAAATTTCTTGCTTCGTGGCGGAAGGTTATCATAAACACACACACACACACAAAAAACTCAATAGCTGAATTAACATGCCAAAGACACTGCATGCCGTCTCGTATGGTAAATAATGCGATTATGTTGAATTACTTGTGAGATAATTTGGAATTGAATTTCTTGTGCGATATTAGAAATTACACAACTCAAAAACAAAGGAAAATCTGTGCAGACGGATGCAAAGTTTGAGGGAAGAGAGGGATGGGTGAGACAAATCTCGCCAGGAGCTTCTGTGGCCGAGAATTCGGGTATTGTATCAGCTTTGACTAATCGGAAATTGTGTCAAGTAATGATTGGAATTTCCGTGGTTGTGTTGATTCGTCTGCTCGAGAGTGTAGTTGATGTAAAAAGCGCAAGCACAACTCTGTAGCAAAACTCGACTGCTGTGGAAGTCTTTAAACCTGGAAAATTCCTATAAAGTTGGATTCATTTTTAATTGCACCAACAAAATTTAAATATTTCAAGCATTTCCCCAAAGTTGTTCCTGCTCTGATCCGATATAAATCAAAGGAAGAGCTCCAGGAAGGTAGGCGAACTAGATTTTCAATTTAATTATTCTCACATCACTCACCCGCAAAATTCTCAGGTCTCTTGCTTGTTTCAATCAAGTTACACATGCATCTATCCGCCTGGCCCAAATATTCAGGAACAATCCGTCAACGATTGATGCGCTGCCTTCTTCTGTAAACTCTTACCGTTCTGAACTTGCCTGCCGTTCAGTTTTCGAATAATTATTAATTTTCTGTTACTCTGCTGTTAAAATAAATGTCGAGTTTGGGGAATCGCTCTCATGATTCCTACTCAGAGATGATGGTGGTGGCGGGGAACACAGCAAACAAAACATCATGGCACACACAAAGGCACATCATGTTTGATTAAAAATAATATCATGTATATGCAGTTTTAGTGAAGTTTCAGTTGGGTGGAGAAGGTGCATTCGGATGATGCATCATCTAACCAGAAATTCATTTAATTTTAAATAAACTGTACACATGATGGTGATTATAGAGCCAATGTGATGCTTGTTCCACCTTATTCATCTCTACTTCCACTTCTTCCCCGTTGCCCCCTGCCCCAACTAAATTGAATCCCAAAAACCTCCCTATTTCGCCGTCGCAAATAACCACCCACTTTGGTTCCCATAGTAACCATTCCATACCGCATCACATACAAAAGCCGTCACCCACACCGTTCTTCAACCTCTCGCTCTTTCTCCTGCCCACCCGCTCACTCCCTGAAAACATTCCCCACTTCGGAGCAGCAGAAATATCCAGAAATGTATTCTCGGGATTGGCTTTTTTTCTGTGCAAAAAGAGATGAACCGGGAGGGCGCACATCAAGTACGAACATGTTTCCATCACCATCGTCGCATACGACAAACAGCTCTGGATGTTTCGCTTTCCATCCCTCACTACGCTACCACCTAAACTTTTTGCGCCTTCTCGCCTTCACCCCCGTTTTCGCCTTTATATCAGAGAGTTCACCACCCTCGAAATGCTTTTTGTGTATGAAATTATTCGTATTATTGCTAGGTGTAGGTTATTCCGAGTTTTTTTCTCATCAACCTCACACCCGCTGTACAACCTCCCCCGATACTAGATAGCAGAAGTGTAGTTTATAGGAAAGATAAATAAATCCATAATTTCATTCGTGCTTCTCCACTTTCGCCCGAGCCCATCTCTGGCCGTGTATCTCGGCGATTTTACGTATGCAGATCGTCATAAAGTACGAGAAAAACTTCAATTGTATTGAATGCTTTTCCACTTTTTTCTTCAACGTTAAGGTGAAATACTGATTACCCTGGGAAAAAGGATGT
The DNA here is from genome assembly GCA_000775305.1 of Belgica antarctica. Classification (NCBI taxonomy): domain Eukaryota; kingdom Metazoa; phylum Arthropoda; class Insecta; order Diptera; family Chironomidae; genus Belgica; species Belgica antarctica. Next base: position 30,138 of record JPYR01000382.1, read on the forward strand.
TCTTATAATAATCTTGTTTCCTTCGAAACTCCGGATGTTTTTCATCGTCTCGCATTTCTGATTTCTCGTCTTTCGTTTTTTCTTTGCGTTTTTACTCCCAACAAACACTTAAAGTTCAAGGACTTTCAATTTGACGTTCCATTCGTATGTCCTTGTGACTTCTATTCTCTCATCTATGACATGTTTGTAATGCTTCAATTTTTCTCCAATGCCATCGTCTGTTTTTGATGTCGAAACCTTTTCTTACATTTTTTTGTTGCCACGTTGAGGAAAAAGCTTCGAGATGTGTTGGGACAGGTTGTGAAGTGATGTTGAACAGCAGTTTTGACGTTTTTCAAGCCTTTCTACCGATTTATGGCTGCTTCAACCATAATATTGATCGATGGCATTCAAAAAGTCGTTTTACATCGACATCACTCAGGAACAACTCCCAAAAGATATAAAAAAGTTTCCACGGGAAGAAGAAAAACTTTTTGATGAGAAAATTTGTATAAAGACGTATTTTCCATATGTTGCTGCCACAACAGTTTCCTTTCCCTTGAAATAAAAAGTCGAACAACGAGATCGAAAAATTTACTTTCTTTGAGGTTTCGAGTGAACCACTCGAGACTTATGCACTTTCTGCAGAAATTTCTGAAACAGTTTTATCAGTTCTCTTTGCGACTCCAACTTTCGGGTGATTATGGCCTTAGTAATCGGGGATGGAAATTCTTCCCTCGTCCTCGGGAAGCATAAATCACTCGCTGCAGATCTTAGATTTTCTTAATCTCGAGATTTTTTCGCTCTGAAAAATTGTAAAATGAAAATATTCATAGCTGTGTGATGTCGCTTTGTGTGTGTATATGGCAAACAAGGAGAGATTCTCAAATTGAAATGAAAAATCTTCTTATTGCTTCTCCTTCTGCTTTCTTGACTTCTTTCTTCGCTACTCGCCCATCGTTATTTCAATCTCAACCGTTCCGTGTGCATTGTTTCTTAGACTGAACTTCGTCTTCTCTCTTTTACTGCTTGTTTTCGGCGTTCTTTCGCCTCAATAGTTGATAACAAATATAAATCTCCCCATCTCGAACTAGAGCATCATTAAAAAGCAGCGTCTGATGATGAGAACTAAACACACGGCTTGGAACACGTAAATGATTATTAAATCTTCACTTGTAACACAAATCGAGAGTTTTGAGAAACAAATTGAATTGATTAGACTTCCATTCTGTAGCTTTCGTTCTAGAACCAATTGTAGTTTGAACTTTATTTGAATTTATCTTATAACCACCGAAGAAAAAGCAAAATCCACAAAACCAATATTTTTTCTCTCTTTGTAACCTTTCTAGTGGCAACAGCCGAAGACTCAGACTCACCGGTAGCAATGAAACTGAAAAAAATGTGGCTCAAAACGCCTGTGAGCGAGGAGCAGGCAGCGCAGGCGGTCTTAGATCCAGCAATAGGTAATTATTAACTCATCCACCACTGTTCCTGACTTTTGCGATCACCGATGATGGAGAAGTTGCATAATTTTATCAAATCAACGATGATTTTCACCAAGGATAACTTTTATCTAGACTTATGTGGTTGATTTTGTGATGAACTATCAGAAACAACTGAACTAGTTTAGTTTTCCCTAGAATAATTGACAACAAATGTGAAATTTTTATGTGCAATCGACTGACTTACTCAAAGTTTAGACAACTACGAAGTCCCTGCTTGTTCAACTGCACTTGATGACGTCCAACGCGAAGGGCATTTCATAAAAAAATATCCAGAAACACGATCATGGAATTGCCATTTAGCTATCATTCTTACATCTCAGTTCTGCATTTTTATCCGCTGTTGTTGTTGGTGTTGATTTCATCGTGTCTTTCGTAAAGGCGTTGGATAAAGCGACGAAAAAGGCTAAGAATTTAAAACGTTGAAACTCGTTGAAACCATTTTCGTATTTTTTCTAATTTTTTTTTACTTCACATTAAAAGCAAGCGCACAGCGAAGCAGAAAAACCGTTGTTCTCTCTAGTTTTCTTGCCTTTTCGGAACTGAATATCAAGCGAGAGAACCATGTGTACGAACGCAAATAAAAAGAGAACAATTTTCGGTGACTGTACCATCGACGTAACAAAACGGAAAATTGCTTTTAATGTGACGACGATGAAGAAGACGCGGTGAATAACATGTGCGGTCATTGATTAAAGAAGTTTTCGGGCCCGCGCCCAAGGATATCAAGTTGGCAGCGCTGACAATTCGCCAGTTAAACGTGTACTTCATAGAAGCGCACCGAAAAGGATCCCAAATCATTTTTAATTTATGATGTTTATTCTTATCTTCTTCTTACGTTCTTTATTTCCCTTTTTCGGTTGCTTTGAGAAAAGATGAAAAGTTGCCATTTGCATTTTGTTTTCTTCTCTCTTTATGGAAATTAACATTTATTAATGTAAGGGATCGAGGGATCGAGCATTTCTTTTTTTAAAATTGCAAATGATAAGATAAGCGTTCTAGAATAGCTCATAAAACGCCTATCGAAAGGTGCAAAGCGACGTTGCGAGTATTGGTAATGCTTGCTTACGCCAACTTCATGCTTCGCTTCTTGTTGATCGGAACCTTCTAAGACAAGTATCGACGAGAGTTTTCTAAATCTTTCAAAGTTTCATTTAGTTAATAGTCTTTATCTGAAAGTCCCACGCCCAAACACTTACGGTTTGTCTTAGAATGCTCCAACCGTTCACATCGCACTCAAGAACGAACATTTATACGTCCATAAAGAGTCTAACCTGGAAAAGATTGTTCTTTTTACAGCGAGAAATAATCGAATGTTTCATTAAGCGACCGCATGAGAGAACAAACGACCACCACACTCTCAATCGAAACCGGTGCCCCGATATCATTAATGAATAAT
>JPYR01000382.1:62051-72516 GCA_000775305.1 Belgica antarctica
TATATATATATATATATATAACACTGCAGTGATTGTTTCTGGAATTGCAGAGCCAGAAAATTCTTCGCCCAACGAATTTTTCATTAGAAACTTTTAGAAAAGTATGTACGCTATGCCGATCTGAAAGATAAAATGTATATTCAAAGATTCTTAGAACATTGCAAAAGAATGATAGCCTGGTGAAATACGAATCTCAAGTCGTTCAGAATTTTGTTAATTGTCCTTAAATCTTCGAAGCGAGTTTTTTTCAACGTCTAGTAAAGTTGAAGTCTCGTCCTTTCTTAACTCCTGTTTTGTAGCTTTCTTTTCCCAGATTCTTGTAGAAATATTTCCATCTTGGTGCTTCGATGTCTCTGCTTGAAAATACTAATTTATGTTCAAGCCATGACTTGTTCGGCAAAAAACCGTTAAATCAACAATTTGAAGTTCAACCTCGATTAATCGAAACCTCGCTAGAGTGAAAACGAATCTCAAACGGATTTTCAAATCGTAAACAAACGGAATCGCAATGGGTAATTTCATTTATTTCTCCATTAATTTCCTTGCTCAACGTTTAATTTCATAGCTGAAAACCCAACAGAAGACGAAAAGTTGCGGCTGCTGCGTGAGGAAGTCGTAAACCTGCGCGTAGAAGGCCCGGAAGTAATTTCAAAGCTGTTGGAACTGGAAAGACAGTTTATGAACGAGAATCTGGTGAGAATTCTTTTCAGTGAATCCCAGCAAGCACATCTCAACAATGTTTTTTAGAAAAACGCTGAGTACTTGATGAGTCCGGTGCAGAAGTTGGAAAAGCGACCAGATCGTTGGGTTCCCAGCGCTGATAGCTTCGAAATCCCCGAATCAAAGTGCACTCTTGAGATGGTTGCGAATTAAATAAAAACTTTAATGCTTAGTGCTAACGAGGAAATATTTACAGCAAATAGAGCTCAACACGAGATGCGACGAGCTTCTGGAGACTATTGAAATGCTTAAGCAAGCCAAGAAAAACTGAAACTGCTTATCGATCTCGCAGGAAGCTCGAGTGAATCTTCTTGTAAACGATCTCCAAGCAGGCTAGCGGGGGCAGCAGCGTCTGTAATCCATTTAATTGTTAAGAATTTCTGTAAATTGTTTTAAGCATAGAATAAACTAACGTCGAACAGGACGATAACTGGACTTTCCTTGTAGAAATCGCCGTCGGTCAGTACTTGAAGAACGTAAATCACACCTCTGTCCTGCAATTTATGAATTAGTTAATGGGTAATTGTTCGAACTACAAGCTTACAAGGTAAATCACTTCGTTGATCACGACTTTAAAGACATTATTAACAGGCACGAAGACTTGCTGGCGCCGGCCGAATGTGAAAACTGTCGACTTCTCGATACCAAAGTCGTTCACGATCTTCAAAACTTCGCTGTCGACCAAGCTCAGAAGGCGGCTGGCATTATAAACGAAGACAACTAAGAATATTGAATGAACTACAAAGTGTTGAGCAGTGAACGCCAAGAAGTAGCTGAGCTGTAGCACAATCGACAGGCAAAGCTTCTTCATCAGCGAGTTTCTCCTCTTCACATAAACTGTGTTGACCACTTTGACTTGCGCATAGTCCGGTGACTCATCGACGAGCAGCTTAAGGTTGTGCTTAGGGAATTCCATAGTAAAATTTTATTTCAGTACATTCCCCCGTCTAAGCTATGAAGACACGAACCTACTCGGGGCTTGAAACTACCACAAATCGACGAAGTTTCGCGTCAGAATTTCAAGCGTCTAATAAAATTAATCCTTAATAAATTGAATATAACATAAAATAGAGACTACGCTAGCTGAAAACGTAAATATCCGATCCCTAGATTGGCGGCATCGTGAAGGGACGTGTGTAAATGCGAGTGGCGGTGTATTTGGAAATTTGTTTTCTTTCTCGCCAAAATTATTTTGGTCTCGTCACAAGCCAATCTCGGCGTGATTCAGTGTTTGAGTGCATCTTTCGGCTGATTGCCGTGCAGCCTTCGGTGCAATGTCCACCTGGGCTCACGGGAAACGTGTTTTCGTGAAAAATATTTGCTCGACTCCAAATAAAAATATTTCTCTCGGCTCTGACATTTTGCTTTTCCATCATCAGTTTTTTTCCTTCTCGTTTACCATTAAAAAAATAATTATTTTTAGTTCTTCGGAAAAGCAAAACGCGTAAAGAGCGCAAAGAGTTTGCTGTTGTGAATCGGAAAATCGACGATGAGCGAAGCTGATTAGTGTTTTTTGCGGAAAATTTCTCATTTTTTCTCGGAAAATGCGGTGTAGTGATTGTGTGTGCGTGCGAATAAGTTTCCAAAATATCCATTGAAGAGCAATCAATACGGCGTTCGATGCCGAATCGTCATTTCGAAGGTTGCGCTTTTCGCAAGATCCGCAGGCCCGTCAGCGCTGCTGTCCATTGACCATAAAATGAAGTTTTCACAAGAAGAAATGTTTGCATTGCTGGTCGATGACGGCTTTTGCGTCTCCTCTTTCGCACGTTCTTCGCTCAGGCCGGTGCAGATTGCTCTTCATTACACAAAGTTCGCACGCTGTTGACTTTTTGCTGCAAATTTTGCCTAGATTCTTACTCATAGAGCTGTCGCGAAGGTCATTTTCGTTATCACGCAAAGTGTAGACACACTAATCAAAACAACACCGACTCACACGACCAACGTGCACACGTTCCTCCATGTAGCGCAATGATGAAAATAACTCAACAACTCTCTTGTCCACCTTAGGCACTACCTAAAACGTGATGGAAATTGCATTTTAAGGTTGACGAAGAACGAAACTAAAATCTATTGGCTAAATCTGCTTAGGACGAAATTGAATCATTCTGTCGGTGGTGTTACAACGTCTTGCGAAAATTATCACCAAACGCAGTATCAGCAAACGTAAATATCGCTACGACAAAATGACGACACAGGACACAAGCACACGTCGAAGAGTGAAACTGTATGCATTGAATGCTGACCGACAATGGGACGACCGGGGCACCGGCCATGTCACGTCGAACTACGTGGATCGCTTGAAGGGTAAGACTGCGCGGCGATGGCCCCGAACACGACCTGATTGCGTGATATTATTTCATTAAATGTAGATTCCTTCTCAGGCATTTCGCTGCTGGTGCGCGCCGAGAACGACGGCTCGCTGCTGCTCGAAAGCAAAATTCAGCCTGACACCGCTTACCAGAAGCAGCAAGACACACTGATTGTCTGGAGTGAGGGCGACAACTTCGACTTGGCGCTAAGTTTTCAGGAGAAGGCCGGTTGCGATGAAATTTGGGAAAAGATTTGTCAAGTACAGGGAAAGGATCCGTCTGTGGACACCACACAAGATCTGGTCGAAGAGTCAGAAGACGAGCGCTACGAAGACATGCCCGACTCTGCCCCGCCATGTGAAATGCCACCGTGCGAGATGGCGCGTCTGCAAGACATCAGCGAGATCATCTCAAACTGTTTGAACACGCAGAAGCGCAAGGAGATGCTGGCACTCGTCCTCGAACAGGAGAACTACATCAAGAAGCTCTTGAATCTCTTTCACATGTGCGAAGACCTCGACAACCAGGAGGGTCTTCACTATCTCTTCGAGATCTTCAAAAACATTTTCCTGCTCAACCGCACACAACTCTTTGAAATCATGTTTGCCGAGGATACAATCTTCGACGTGGTCGGCTGTCTTGAGTATGACCCGTCGGGCGGACCGCCGAAGCGTCACCGCCACTATCTGAAGCAATATTCAAAGTTCCGTGAACCGATTGAGATTAAGAACGCAGAACTGCTAGCAAAAATCCACCAAACCTATCGGGTGCAGTACATTCAGGACATTGTGTTGCCAGCACCGTCCGTCTTCGAAGATGCGATGCTCAACTCGCTCTCCAGCTTCATATTTTTCAACAAATGTGAAATCGTCACGCTTATTCAAGAGGACGAAAAGTATTTGGATGATCTCTTCGCGCTTTTGAGCGATATCAACACACCGCTCGACAAGCGTCGTGACTCGGTGCTTTTCCTGAAGGAGTTCTGTAGCTACGCACAGCTTCTACAGCCGCATGCAAAGGAAGGCTTCTACAAGAGCTTGATCAGCTTGGGAATTTTCCCCGCGCTTGAGATTATCCTTAACATCCCCGACACAAAAATCAAGTCCGCTTCGATCGACATCCTGACAACGATTGTCGAATACTCGCCGTCACTCATCAGAGATTACACGCTCTCCCAGTACAACAACCAAGAAGACGATCAATGTCTCATTAACATTGCAATTGAACAAATGCTAAATGACTCCGAACCGGAACTAGGCGGTGCCGTGCAGCTGATGGGCGTCATCCGAATCCTTCTCGACCCGGAAACTATGCTGGCCAGCGCTAACAAGTCGGAGAAAACGGACTTCTTGAACTTCTTCTACAAGAATTCAGTTCAAATATTGATTGGTGAGTTTGAACTTGGACAAACGTGGATGCTTGAGCACGGCTAAAGTTGAAACAACAATCAATCATCTCATGCAGATTGAATCCTTTACTAAATATTTATCTTCCTTCAGCCCCACTTCTGATGAACACTCTTACTGAAAAACCGGCCAACGAAGATTATCAAACAGTGCAGCTACTCGGCCTCATTCTGGAACTCCTGTCGTTCTGCGTCGAACACCACAGCTATCACATCAAGAACTGCATCATAGGCAAGGACCTGTTGGGACGAATCCTGGTGTTGATGAGATCAACGCACACGTTCCTGGTGCTGTGCGCGCTGCGGTTCTTGCGTAAAATCATTTCCATGAAAGATGACTTCTATAATCGGTGAGTCGCGCTTGTTGCCCACGACTGTAAATTTTTTATTGGAAATAATTGAATTCCAGGTACATCGTCAAGGGAAACCTCTTCGCCCCCGTTGTCGAGGCTTTCATTCGTAATAACGGTCGCTACAACCTTCTGGAGTCAGCCATACTGGAGCTCTTTGAGTTCATCAAGCTGGAAGACATAAAGGGCCTCTGCACATACGTCGTGGAGAACTTCGGAAAGATCTTTGACGAGATTCAGTACGTGCAGACCTTCAAAAACCTTCGCAACAAATACGACCAGCACCAGGACCGGATCAAGGACAAGGAAAAGGGTTACGACACGTAGGTTGAGATGGGTTAGGTGACGACAGTGGTGTTTTAACGGATTTCTTTCTCAGAATGCCATCAATACTAAGGACGAACTCGCGCTATCGTCGCGATCAGAGACAGCCGCCAGAAGAAGAAGAAATGTGGTTCAACGAAGAAGACGATTTCGAGGATGTTCCCGCCGAAACAAAAATCCCCGACTTAGATAACAGTATAAGTATGACAGAAAATTCACTCAAGCGTCACATTACTTATTCACTTTTTCCCTTTCAGGTAAAATCATGGATAAGAAGTCTGATCTTTTAAGCCAAGGGCCGAAATCAAACCATCCGCAAGTAACACAATCTCCAAGCCAGCAGCAAACGCCCTCGACCCAAACCATCGTCAATTCGACTAACAACAACAGTAGTGTAAGCAACAACAATCGCAAATCTTCAGAAACGGTGACGTCATCGGAAGAAGATAACGAGCTACCAAAGGCTGACAATGATCAGCTGGAAGACAGCAAAGAAGTGGTGGTCGCCCAAACTGCACTTGCGTCAGCCCTCGGAGAAGACGAAGACGACGAGCCAGAAACTGCGGTTGCGCCATCGGTGGAGACAGTGCTGCTGGAAGAGCCACAGAAACCTGTCTCGAGTAGTGATACAGCGTCCGATGATACTATTAGTAATACTGGGGAGGTGAAGGCTTCAGAAGGCGAGTCGAAGAAAGAAGACGAGTCTGCGAAGGGCAAAGAAAATCCCCAAGAAGAAGTTAAGAAGGTATGTCGACGGTGTGCGCTCCACTGAGCTGTGACTAACATTGTGTAATTTTTCAGTCGCTTGTTGATTACGAGGGCGGAGACTCGGACGAATCTGAGGAAGAGGTGACGGACGAGCCGGCCAACAAGAAGGTCCGCTTGGCATAGTTCTCTCAACACAATCCAATTCTCCAGAAAATCACGTCTAAATAGTTTTATAATATTTAGAAATTCAAACGAAAACACACAAAAAGGAATTCGAACACGCGATGGTCTCCTTAGAACGATGGTAAAAACGTAAAATAATAAAATTTAAAGTAATCTAGGTTCTTATATCCTTCTTTTTATTGGTCATCAACAGAGCTAAAAATGTGAAAACTAAGAATTTTTAGCACACGCGAAACTGTGGCTTGTCAAAGAAAAGCAAATGCGAAGATTTTTTTCCATTCTAGAGCGGCGCGCAACGACCGAAACACAAACAAAAAACATTTTTCATTAAACTTTGTGATATTTGTTAAAGACAAAAAAGCATATTTCAAAGATTTTACGCGATTTTAACTGAAGCGAGTCGGTTCAAGCCGGCAAAACTTCCCAAAAAGCAAACAAATTATTGCAGACGCATCGGCCGTGAGGGAAAAAATTCCGCCTTCACGTGCAGATGTGCCGCAATTTCATCTAATATTTATCGCGCGACTTGGTCCCACGAAAAAATCGAGAAATCCTCGTCGAAGTTTCCACACACAAAACGCGAAAATTCTTGGTACAGTAAGTAAAACTCTCGGCTCTGAAAATTGATTGGAACTTTTACCTTTTTTTCTGTAGAAACAAATCAATAAACTTAAATTATATCAAATTATTGTAAAAATTAAGGAGAATTTTTTAAAGTCTGTGAGCTTGAGGCGCCTGTTTGCCTAGCTTGCGACGATTCGCGCCAGTTTCGGATTGTCATTGACGGTCCGCTTCAAGACGAGCCCGGAGTTCGCTTGAAATTGCCCGAGTTTCCTTCGTTCAGAAGCGCGGCAAAGGCGGCTAACTCGATGATGAATGAATTTATTGCGTGTGATTTAAATAGTATGAATGTGTCATCTTTGTATTATAAGCTAATTGAAGGACCGTCGAAATATAAAAAGATAAATAAAATTTTAAAACGTGGAGAAAATTCAAGTTTTTCATTCTGGAGAACACTTCCCGGTGCGAAATCTTGCTTTTCAGCGGTGCCGAGCTCAACAATTGCACAAAACCCCTTCAAAGCTCTCTAATCTTGGCTCGACTTGTCAACGACCTCTTCCCGCAGCTTTTTCGCGAGCATTTTCCGCAGCTGAACAGACGACTCGTCGCTGACGACAGTTTCACCGTCGATTACCCTCTGCGCCGCTCGTGCTGACGTCGGTCGTTCTTTTGTGGCTTCGTGCAGCTGACGTGCGCGAGCTTGCTTCTTTATATGTAAGATTTTGTCGCGTTGGGTGCGGAGATATTCCTGACGCTGTGCAACGTCGGTCGACGCGACTTTTCCTTGCTCGAAAAACAAATTTAATCTTTTAAACTTGTCGCTGTCATCCATCACGTTGTCAGCGCTGCTCTCGACGCTCGTGTTTATTTCAGCTTCGACAGACTTTTCAATCTCCTTCGTCTCGATTTTCTCGTTTTCCGAAGCATCGTCACCGTTTTCACTTTCCTGCACTGACGCCTGACGTCTTTCCAGCAAATCCAGGGCCTGCAGTTGAATTTCCACGTTTCTCTGCACCATCAGCCGTGCGAATATCCTGATATCGTTGGCCGCCCAGATCTGCTGGAACAGGCCCTTGTGGAACGAGAACGAGTGACTGTCAGCCGGTTCATCCTTGGCCAAGGCGTTCAAGTTCTTGCCCTCCATGCAGGCCACCTCAAACTGCTCGGGCGTGATCGCCATCTCTTCCATAAAACTTCCGAGCATGAAATCGACCTGAAATTGCACAAGTTTTAATGTCTTCTGCTCCAAATCCCTTATTACTCTTACCAGGTTCTTGTATTCTTCGAAAATCTTCAGATATTCCGGGTTCGTTAAGTCAATCTCCACATTCGGGTCGAAGACTGTAATTAAGAACGAATTAATCCCAGTTCGCACCACTTTCAGAACTTTATCGATACGAACTGAACGATTTCTCCTCAATGAAAGTGCTCAAAGCCGCATTCCAGGCGGGAGAGTGAAGGAAACAAATCAAACTATCGAAAACCCAACCCTCGTCAGACATCTTCGAGCTTAAAACTTTATTTTATTTTAAGACACTGAAAATATTTCCACCGAGCCCTTGTGTAGAGCTTTTCCGTTTCCATGGCGCTTATTGGAACGTTTTGTATGTCATCAATAATCCATAAACACTGAACAAAAGCCCCGTCACATGCTTTGCTTCGAAAATTGCGGGTTTAAAGTTGCAAATTTATCGCGTGTCTAAGGGAAACGGAAAAAAGTTTGCAGGAATTTTTATGTGCTGCTTTAAAGAATTGCGATGGTCTTCTTGTAGTTGGCTTTTAATTGATTCAGCCTGTCGCCCGATTTGTGTTGCGCCTTTTTAATTTCGGGCGGAATTTCTGTAATGAAGTGAATCGTTAAGCCAAATTTAATAGCGTGCAATTGTCTGGCGGAGAATTATGATTTTCTGCTATTTATGTTTGTAATTCGTGGTGGTTTCGTTCATGGCGGTTTTGTTCATGGTGGTTTAGTTCGTGGCGGTTTCGTGTTATTCCCAAACAAAGCTAAGTTCACGACAAAAACATTTGGAAAAACAAAATATGGACTTAACAATTGGAACACGAATCAGAGTCACATGTGGCCCCTTAAAGAACTTCGCGGGTGTGATTACGCTCATCAAGGAAGAAATGGTCACTTTCACACGTGAAGCAGACGAGCTAACATACAGAGTTGAGGCTGAAAAGTGCTGCTTCCTTGAAGATGTAAGTATTTTAATTTTTTTTATAAAAAAACAATCTATAAAATTTCATTTATAGCGCGTCCAAAACCGAACAGGACTCGAAGTCGCCAAGAAAAAGGCACGCTCTCTCTACAAGCGCAAGAAGCAAGAGACACTGAAGAAGAAGGCAAGACGAGAAGCGGCACACCAGCGAAGACACAAGAATTCAAAAAAATAAGCCAAATTAAAATAAAACATATTTCTCGAGCACTGCTTTTTTAATGTTCTAAGGGTGTTTCATCTAAATGAAGTCAAAGCCAAGCTGCGAGAGTTCATGGAAACGGCTGACAATAAAAAACTGAAATAAAAAGTTTGGAAATACGGTGCAATCGATTTATTCTTTGTTCATGAAGACAAGTGTGATTTGTGTTTTTTTTATTTATTCATGTCTAATGAGCTTAATTTTTAGGCAACAAAGCCGAGAGGAACGAGGAACAGCCTCGACCATCACAGAATCGTCATCAGAAGCAGCTCAGGAGACCGAGCATTAAAAGAAAGCCAACGATTACTAGTCCCGAGTTATAACGCGAAGCTTATCACGATCCCAGCCACCGAGGCTTTGTTTGCTAAGCTCAACACCATCGTCAGTGACACAAAGTCTAATCGAATGCTTATGAATATTCTACCGTCGAGAAACAGCAACTTAAAGTTTCTCTCGAACGAGCGATTTTGGGATTCCGAGGATCAGCCAGATATGTTCGAGCTTGATCGAGCGTCAGATAAGTCAAGTTCACGTTTGAAGAGCCGGAAAATTTCCAGCTCAATGTCATCCATACGACCATGACTGAGTATCGAGTGACAGACAAGGACCTGGATGAATTCAGATTAACCAAACTACTGCCTTCGCAAGACTCCGCAAGTCGACAAGCTGTTGAGTGGCGGCGCAGAAAAGTCTAGCTGTTCTATGACGTTCCTGAGTCTCCTTTAAGCCACCGCCGAAAATAAATTTTTAGAAATGTCTATCTTAACAGCCGTTTAAAAATTTAACGGTTTTTCAACATTCAAATTCTTCTTCTCAACGAACAAGACTGAACTCAACGAACAAGACTGAACTCAACGAACAAGACTGTATTCAAGGTTTTTTTTGCTGTTCGATTTGGAGTTTCTTCCATGCAATCGCGAAAGTTCTGAATAGTGCGCGCGAATGGAGTAGAAGGTAAACTTCGTCATCTCCTTGAGCGTCTTCAATGGAATTCCAAAAAGTCACTCGATTACATCGCAGCACATCTATATAAACACAGCGCCTTAACAGCTCGACGTGCTCGAGGAGAGAGAAACAAGTTTATCCAATTGGCACTTACCGGCATACGTATAAATGTGGAATAGTCGCACCCTCATCGCCGTGCGAGAAAATTTCACAACATAGTGATAACGTTTCGCTCTTGATTTCAGGGAAAATGTACGGCAACTGCTCCGAGCCAGGCCTCAACCTTTTGGATCTGTCTGTACAAGAACTGCCGGCACATCGGATGCTCCGACAAGTACAATGATCACTCAACGCTGCATTTCGAGGTAACTCCTTTATTTGATTCTTATTTCAACGCTCTTTGTTCGCTTTAACCGAGTTTATCGTCTACCCTTTTAGCCGACGCGTTTTTCGGTGCAAATAAACCTGTCATCGCTATTTATGTGAGTGTAAAGTGTCCATTCACAACCAGACGAACAGATTCCATCACCAGCGAC
>JPYR01000383.1:12386-32749 GCA_000775305.1 Belgica antarctica
CGCAACGAGTGTTATCTGGGACCGTTTGGCTTGAAGCAGAGCAATTCCCTTCAGAATCTTTTGGACGACTCGCACTATCAGTCCATCAGTCACCATCCCCACACCTCAGGCAAGAAGCATCAAAAACGTAAGAACTCCACGTCAGTGTCGGCGCGTCGCCTCGAAGGCGGAAGCCTGCCCATCGATATGCACCACTCGTCCGCCGTACAATCACCGCCAGATCAGCCCTTCTTGTCGGAGTACAAGAACAAGAAGCGAAAGGAGAAGCAACAAAAAGAAACTGTGATCGATATTGGCGAGGACGAGACTGACGAGAAGAAGCTGATGCAGCGCCACTTCGAATCAGTCACTGCAAAAGACGTAAGTCATTCTCAATTGCGATTGTTTCGTGATTCTCACGACTACTTTCAGGGCATTTCATCATCATATCCACATGATGGCATCGAAATGAAGCCTTACTACACCAATAAAGTCGACTTGGAACTCCAGGATCACTATCACAATCCACCCCACATAATCACAACGATTTCGTCCATTGCGTCAGCGGGCGGCCTCACGACACCGTCGGGCATGATTTCTAAAATGGTTCCGTCGATGGCCAACTCGGAGAGTGTCGATAAAGCCATTGACTTCCCCATGTTCTTGGAACAGCCAAGCTCATATCAACAGAAGCAACAGCTCACAGACGTGTATGCCGGTTCAACCATCAACCAGAGCAACAACATCGTCCTCGCCAATCGCGATCTGCAATTCTCCAGTTCTTCGAGCGTTGGAAAACTGGGCGGAATCGACTCAAACAGCCTTCCCTTGAACTCTTCATACAACTCAGTCGCCAGCGTGACCAGCAACGACAAACCGTCAGCAAAGACCTATCAGAACAAGATGCTTGTGAGTTTCACTTGGTTGCGCAATTTCCACTTAAATTTACGTTCAATGTTTGTTTTAGCACGATCCCACATCAATCCAATCAATCATACCGACCGGCCCGATCATTTCGTCAGCTCACCAGTCGACTGCCGTTGTGAACTCAAAGGAAGGCAAGTCCAAGCAGAAGCGGACGAGCAAATCGGAGCGCAACGAGCGCACGATCGACATCAACAAAATTCAAGGCTTCCGGGGCACTGACGAGCTCGAAGATTTGCTAAAGTTCATCGAAGATGACGGGAAAAATCAGAAAGGGCATCAGAAAAATGGCATCGTAGCAAACAATCACTCAACAAACGATCACTTGATGACGGCCGAAGAGAAGAAGCGAAAGATGGCTGCTAAGAACAAAGAAAAAGTGAACAAGTTGAAAAAGTCAAACTCGATGGATGAACTGTGCTCGACCGGACGCCAGGAACAGCAGCAGGAAGAAAAATCGTCATCCACGGTTGCCAACAAAGTTATTGAAGACGTTACGTTGCGTTCGAAGAGCAGCAACTTAGCGAGCGGTGCCAAAAAGGGGGACAAGAATGAAAAGTCTCAGCAGAAGCGGAACGAGAGACGTTCGTGGGGAACGGAAGGACTGTGGACCGAAGCGAGTGAGCAACACCAGCAAAAAGATAATCAAGACGAGCATCAAGAAGTCGAAAGCTCAAGCTCAAGCAGCGGAGTTCCATCGGAACTGACTTCGGAGTCTTTGCCTACGAGTGTTGAACCAGCGACCGTGGTCAGCGAAACCGAATTTCACGTCGTCACCAAGAAGCGCAAGGTGAAACGAAAATCCGACGGCGGCGGTGGTGAATTGAGTAAGGCCGCAAACCATCTACAGGGCTATAAACGCGACGGAAAAATGCGTCTCGGTACCAAGAACTACAACGACCGCGATGTCAACCCGAAAAACTCCAGAAACTCAAAGCCATCGCACCAAGATGGGCATCCGTCTACTGGCAAGAACCGTCGCAAATCCACTTCCTCTATGCCACCGTCTGACGACGACTGCGACTCGGACGGCAACGACTCTGTGCAATCTTTGCCAATCGAAAAAACTTACAAAAAATCATCTCAAATGCTGCCGACGACTGTGTCTGCCACCGAGACGACGACGTCTTCTGGTGGAAAAGGCAAGAAGAACTCCAGCCAATCGCACCACCAGCAGCAGCAACAGAAACCCGCAACGTTTTCTTATGCCGACATCGCCAAGACGAATGCAAATCGCAACAATGGCACCAATGTCACCGCATCTACCGAAAAGTGGCCTTCAATCACAGCATCATCGTCATCCAGCAACAACAATGCATCCCACCAAATCAACGATCCCTTCTCCATCGCGAACTTTGAAGCCGTCAGCAGTCTGAAGTCACAACCGCATCCTCAGCAACTGAAATCAGCCCCAATCACGTCGAGCATGTCGTTCCCCGAGCTAGTCGAAAATAATAATAATAAAAATAAGCAGTTAAGTAGCAGCCACAGCACATCTCTACCATCTGAACATGCCTCGAACGGTGACACCACCAACACGACTGAGAAACCAATGAACGGATTGGACGTCCCGAGAGCCTTTGATACCAACAACAATAGCAATGATGACCGCATCAACAATAATCAAAAAATTTCCTACTCGCAATCGCTCCTCGAGAGCAGCAACAATCATCCAGAGGTGGACTCGAATGGAAACAACGTCAAGGTGGACCCAACTAAGCCGCCAACCAACGTTAAGGCTGTGCTGACAAAGTCAAAGAGTGTTGATCACAACAACTTGTCATCCATCGAGCACTACCCTGCGTTGGAAAAGACGCAGGTCACGATGGGCGCGGTGTTTTCCAAGCCGCCCGTCACCTTCGAGACCTACGCCAGTAAGTCAAAGCAGAAGCAAATCAAGCCGGAACTGATTAAGCCGACTAAGAAAGACAGATTGAGGAAGTCGACGTCGGTTCAAAATCCTCAATACCCTCAGCAAAATGTCATTCTCAACTGCCGGCCGGCTGTCATCATCCTGAACGACAGCGTTAAGTCAAGCGACGCGGACTGCGGCATCACCTTCGGGTTCGATATCAACGAGCATTTGCTGTTCGGGCAGCAGAACGGTGACGACGTCAGCGGCGAAGCTTGCGTCATGGATGTTAGCTTAGAGAATAATAATAATTGTGATATTACAAATACTAATTTATCAAGTAATTTAACTAATCAGCCATGCGGTGGCGTCGTCGTCGAGGCTTACGAGAGCTTCTCCACACCACAGCACATCGTCATCGGCGACTCACACATCTTGATATTGAGTCAATCGTCGCCAGAGCAACATCAACACCAGCCTCTGCAACAGAACAATGCTCTTGACTCATCGAATCACTCATCCAACGACATGGGCTACTTGTCGTCTTCACTCATCACCAACTCGACATCACCTGCCACCATTAAGTCAACGTCGTCAATGCCTAACGATGAACACATCGACTCGATGTCCGTTGACGGTGCAGTTCAGCGTCAGCAGCTGGAGGTGAAGCGGGCTATGAACACCGAAGACTGCAATCTTGTGCTGCCACAATTTGTTCAACCAGAGCCCGTCAAGTTCAATCACGATGAGATCGTCACATTTGTCAAAGGAGGTGAGTGTCCGCACGTTTCACGGAGAATTCCACATTCACACGCAATTTTTTCCTTTTAGAATGGACCAAAGTTTTTCACGATGCAATTTACTTCAGCCAGTAGTGTCATCATCAAATATTTGATTTCCTTGTTACTCATCAAAGATGTTCCCGAAGCCAACAACAAAGGATCGAAATATGAAGAAAAAACTTTTAATTTATGAAATAATTTTAAACCAACTCGTCATCTCTTCGAATGATAAAAGAAAACGATTGAGCATCAAATCGGGTGAGTTTAAATTTAGTTCAAACGCTTTCAAGAGCGGAAAAGTTCTGAATGAAAATCTGCGGTTTAAGTGGATCGATTGTTTTCAAATTTCCAAAAGTTTCCAGGAAAATAGAAAACAATAACAACTAAATTAACAGCGTTCTCGCAATATTCCAAAGCCGTTAAGCTCTAAAATGTAAGCCCTGTGATAAACTAGTTGGTTCCCAGTATATTTAATGGAAAAAATTTCAGTTTAATTGAAACTTTCAAAATCAGGTTGTTGACCAACAATGTATCTGTTGTGTCGCTGGTTCTTCAAACTTTCCAGCTATCGAATGAATATGCCATTTAGTCTTTTGAAAATTCTCACACAATTCATTAGAAAAGCTGTTGGAGCGTTATTCGGATGCTTTCGTGCCTAGAGCTGCTGAAACTTCCAAAACAGAACATGTCAAAAGTTAATTTTCGGTAGTTTTGTTGGTGATTCAAAAATAATATAGATAATATGGATGAGAAAATTTTAAAAGGGCCACTTTATCTCATCAGTTTTGGGATTTGAATGACAGTCTTCTGTTATATGACGCACGGCCTCGTCACAAAATACGCGAAGAACATTTTAAGAAACGAAACCGAATAAACATTAATTGAAAGCTGATTATTTCCATTCTCAGAACTTTTTGTGATGATCGACGCCGGGTCACTGATCGTTTTGCCAGCAAAGTCGCCCTCAGTGCGACAAGAAGTGGAGCGACTTTCATTCAAACTGCGCTTGTCAGTTAAAAGAGTGACCCTTTCAAAATGTTCTCGTACAATTGTATAATATATAAAATTTCAAGGATTTTTCTCAGAATTTGTCGTGAACACAGCTGCCAGCAAGCTTTTTCAGACGATTTTGCTCGAATTTTCTGACTAGGTTTACTTTTTAATTGCTTTTCATTTCGGAATTGAAAGAGAAAACTTACAAACGAAGATAATTTTCTGACACAAAATTGGCGTGATTTTAATTAGAGTGAAGTTTTGCTGTTGGCCAAAAACTTAAGCAACTTACTCCTTTTCTATAAGTCGCTTCAGGCATCAGAAATTCTTTCGAAACAGAAATAAAGTCGATAAGTTCTAAAATTTATATAAAAATGTCCGCTTCATATTGTTCTCAACCTTCGCTAGTTTTTAATTAACAAACTTTTTCTAACTTTAATTCTTCCTTCTTCTCTAGGCTTCCATCCCGATTGCAACAGTTTTATCGAAAGTGAAAACATTAAAAATCATTGAAGAGTGATTCAAAAACTAGACAATTATGAAAAGAAAGAACAATACTTAAGGATTTATTGAAAAGGACTTAATGAGAAGGAAGTGAAACGAAGGGCTGACCTTTGACAGTGGTTATAATTGAGGATAAAATAGTTAGCTAGCTCTTAAATAACAACACAAAATAACATCTCCGTGAATGAAAAGATAAAAAATGTGCTGGTGGCACTCGAAGAAGTTGCATATTGTGCAGTGATGAGAATGTGATCGATTAGACATTGCAGCCGTCGCCGCTTTCATAGCTCGCAAAAAATTCGAGACAAACATCAAATAATTGGATAAAGCAACAATAAGATGAGTAGTCAACGCAGAACAACAACCAATCAACAACAACATCGATAGATCGTTTTATCAAGATTGATTGCCAATGGTGAAGACACGTTCAAGCAGCGCCCTTGGTAGGAGCGGTGTTACATAACCGGCTTTCTTTCAATTTATGTATAACACTTTAAACGCTAAACATTCGTGACACGACGTTTCTTCCCCTGTAATCTAACTCAAACTGAAATGTTGAAAAATCAATTTAAATTGCCTGCTGTCTCAAAGTTAAAATCGATTTCTGGAAGTTTAAATCGATTTCTGTAAATGAAGAAGTAGAAACTTTTCATCAAGCTTTCAGTTTTTCACGCAAAGAAACTTTTCTTTGATATTTTCCGCTGAGAAAATCAATTTTTTTTACGAAGCTGATCATGATTTAATGAAACCAGCTTGCTCTGGAATTTCATTTCTTTCTTGATCAAAAATTTTCTTGTGTCGTAACACTTGTAAGCATCGTCACTAAGAATCAATAAAAGCAGGCAAAGAAAAACGAGCAAAGAATTATTTTTCAATGTCCAACATGCGAAACCGTGTTGGCTGTCCATTAGTGACATCAAAAAGAAATTAACTCTATTCAAGTCCACAGCAATCGATTCGATCATAGTTCGATGACTTTGTCGTAGCCGTTTAATTAATTTATGTTACTCATTAAAAATTGTGTCGATGGGTGGTTGGCTTAATTGACGAACCTCGTCGAGACTAGAGATTGCAAATTGCTTGACGGTATTTTAACAAGGCTGCACATCTCGATCCCATTAATATTTTATCCCTTTCCCGAACTCACGATTGAAAGCAACATTTTTAGTCAATCTAAAGCTGTAGTTTTCATACACGAAAAGGCAGGAAAAAATCCCCATCAAGAAAGCAGCAATCTCTAGGCAAGACACGATTCTTGGAACCTTCAAAATTCCCAATTCTATAATCGCTCACTCATTCACGACTAAAGTCACAACTGCAAACTGTCCTTATTCAGATTATGGTTTCATTTTTCGTAGCTTGTCGTTCGACCAGTCTTTTTTCTGCATCCATCGTAATTCTCGTTCTCTCCTTAATGTCGATCGTCATCCTTGATTTCTTTTGTCTGTAGGTCGTAACGTGTTATTCTCTTGGCTAAGTGAAACCATTGCTATATGAACTTTAATCAAGAAAGTTAAAAGACCATTAAATGGCGCGCAACCTTTATCATTACTCTGTCTTAGTCACGGGATGATCTGTCACACTGTGAATGACCAAAAGTTAAGCAAAACAAAAAAAAATCGAAGAGAAGTTATAGTGCATGGCATTGCCATCGACACCTTAGATAGTCACCCGAAGTTAAAAATGAATTAATAGTAGCATGCAAAAAAGATGAAAAAGATAAATAATATACGATGTAGAATTAAACCATTAAGTAGGTGTCCAATGAAGAAGAAAAAACTCACTTATAGTCAACATTGGATTACTTGACCATTATTGCATTAGTTGACCGGGCACTTTTCTTAAGAATATTCAAGGTCTTTATATTCACGAGATTTCAGTAAAAAACTCAATTCTCTAAGTTGTGTGGTTCTTAAAAAAAGTGCCCGGTCAACTAATGCAATAATGGTCAAGTAAATCAACGTTGACTCTAATAAATTGCAAAAAAAGATGAAAAAAACACGACAAAAACAAATCAAAGTAAGAAACACATTATTTTAGGTACTAACGAAAGCAAAAAGTGTGTTGGAAGTGTAAATTTGAATGCAGATATCAAGTTAAGTTGATTTGCAACTGTTCATTTCCTTTTGTAAATACTGAGCAAGTAATTGGAGAATGCAAAACTAAGTAAGACACTGAAGGGAGAACATTGTCGGCGGTAAAACAGGTCAAGAGATCGCGAAATATCGTCATTCACCATAGCTTTTTAATTGACCGTTCAATAACGAGATCTCACAGCGATTTATGCCTGTCCAAACAGAAAACTTCGTGAATTTTCGAGAACTGAATGCACGTGACGTTGAAAACCGTTTTTCTTTTCATCCCGGTTGGATTGCAAACGTTTCTTGAACTTGAGAGAGAAAATGTGAATAACTTTGAGTTTTCAAAGCGCGTGAAACGCTTTGCAGTTTTTCCACGAATATGAACTATTGTTTGTTCATGATTGCTCATCTCACTTCATAGCGACGTTGCAGTTGCCAGCAAGATGAATCCTAACTCGGGATCAATCAGAAACGACTTCACTTTGAAGTGGTTGAAATTGCACTTGACAGAGAAATTAAAATACGAGTCATGCCAGTGCTGAAGTTGTGTTTGGGTCGATCGTCACTGCAATTTATCGATCACTGTTTATCAGTGGCCGAGGTTTATTTGCAAACCGACGATTACTACTTTGCATCAAACAGATTAAAACTACCAAGCGTCACAGAACGTGCATTCAAACCAATTCAATGTTCACCGCTCTCCCCGCCTACCTGACTCCGAAACCAGTTCAGTCTTTGCTCACGTGTAACCAAATTAATCAAACTGATTTCTAATCACAACACTATTTTCCCTCATTATCAGAGTAATTGCAGCAAAAACAATAATTTGACGATAATAAACTAATCGATTGAGAAGAAAGGCAGACAAACAGATGTTAAAATAATTGATGATGTATAAAATTAAAAGTAAACACTATGTTAAGGTCAAGAAGGTAACTGTTAAATGTTGAAAATAGGCATGGAAGTTGAGAAAGAAGTGAGAAAAGCTCGAGAGTCATAAGATTGAGGGACGTTCTTTGAGGTTCGTTCATAAGTTACGTTCTCGAACAACTGCAAAAGTTCTGGGTTGAACTGTAAAGATCTGGCTGATGAACGAACCCCAAAGAATGTCATGCTTGAAAGCACGATACCTTATTAATAAAATTCATAAAATTATAATAAAATCATATATTGAAGCTTTTGCTTTCTAAGGGAGAATAAAAATTGAGTAAAGAGAAGTTTATGTATTTAAAACCGAAAAGTCAGACGGTTGAAGATGGGTAAAGAGAAATACATATTAACATAAATCATTTTAAAACATATTTGAAGTTTTGGAACTAACAGAGCTTTTGAAGTGATGATGATTGATGATGACTCTTATTTTTAAATTATAAAGACATTGGTTTCAAGTTCATTATCTGCAATTTCCCGCATGACTTCAGTTTGACATCAGATTATTGTCGTAGCAAAAGAAAATAAGAGAAAAATGATAAATCCAGATTTGAAATCAGGTGACATGGAAATTTGGGTTTGTTTGTGAACTGCGTCATTGTAAAGTCAATGAATACGGTGGCAGCTGGAATAAAAATTGAGTGACGTTGAGCACAAACTATTCCCAAAGCTTCCAGTATTGATTCATCCGAAATTAAATTCCACCCCTACAAGACTTGCACGTTGAAAGACGAAAGAGTCTCAAGGCCAAAGCTTCTGTTGTCAGAAATCAAAATTGACAAACATAAATTCGTCATTTCGTTTTTATTTTTCTCAAACTCACTCCATCATCAAAGAATTCCTTCACAAGAAAGCGAATCTTTTGAGGTATGAAATCAATTGTCAGCTCGACAAAACTCAATTCATCTGAAACGTTTACGCAGCCGAGAATAAAAAGATTTCGTTTTCCCGAGCACGGGTTCTTCAAAGACATTTTCAATCGTCGTTTTTATTTTCATTCATATCGCTCTTCACAAAGTGAGATAAATGATCGTTAAACATTGTTCTTATTATCTAAGAATGGTTACAAACATACAGATGAAAATAATGAAACTAATTAAAACTTGAAATGAAGAACGTGGAAAAGAATGGAAAATAATAAATAAAACTTAACAGCATAAAAATTAGTGTATGCAACAAGAAAGTGCAGTAAAAATATGAAAAAAGAAATAAAAAAATATCGAGAAAAATGAAAAACCAGAAGTTCACAATGTTTCATTCGCCTTTGAACGTCTTGTGCTTTAATTTTCAGCAGAATTTCGTTAATGACGGGTGGCGTGAAATTTCATACTCCTGCTCCGAATTTAAAGGAGTTCTTCAAGCTTTTCCTTTTAATAAATACAATGGAGAAAGTATTGTTGTAAACAAAAATAGACTCCGACTAACAAGCAGCCTAACATTGAGATGAAAAGCCGTGTTGAGGTGGGAATAAGTATCATTAAAATTTGTAAACAACTGAAGTTTTTGATGACTCAGCTACGACATGTGGGGCCAAGGGTGGTGATGATGGTGTTGAGGCAAAGGTATTGCAGGTGGTAAATGAGAGTTCACGTACAGGTGTGGGATATAATAAGGCACTGGCACTGGCCGATCGACGGGCACCGGATAAGGTTTGTAAATTGGCACTGGCACGCAAATGTGAGACATGCTTACTTTTACAGGGTAAGGATAAGGGATTGGAACGCCAATCTTTTTGGTGATTGTGGTGTGAAAATGTGCACCTAAGTTGACAGGCCCTGGATGTGGTATTCCCGGATGTGGTCCAGGAATTCCAGGAGGTCCGTTGTAGTGATGGTGTGGATAAGGCCTTTCATCGTAATAAGGTGCGTATTGATAATGGCCGTGCACTCCGAGTCCGAAAATTCCGCGTTTTTCCTTTTGTACAGAATCCGGTAATGATGTTTGAAGGAACGGCGACGATACAATTGCAGAATTAATTGCAAACACCGACGACAAAACCATCAAACTCAGCTTAAAATAATTTGAACACTTTATTAACAATTCCTTTTAATTTTAAACTTCAATTTTACACGAAATTCATGATGCAAACTTTATGACTTCAACTTCACAATAAATTACTTAACCATCGACGCAGATGTATTTATTCACTTTGGGCGGATAGAACAATGGATGCAATCTTCACCCAACATTTTCTCCCACTTTTCCCTTAAACAAAGACTGGCAATGAAAAGCGTCGAGAAAGAAGACACAAGAAGCCAATGGAGCGTAATGTCGTCTTTTTAAGATCGTCAGCAATGTTGATGCAGCTCGTGCAAAACAGTGGAAACCAGGTAAACAAGCACAAAAAGACGGCCTTGATGATTTTGTTACTTCACGAGAATCCAAACATATGTAAAATAACAGCATCATACATTAGAAAAAAATAGAGACGTCATAAAATAACGTTTTCTAAAATATCCCACGTCGCTTTGTCTTAAGAATCTGACTTGATAAGCTAGCATAAACATGAAAAGTTACAGATGACAAGATAATATCGATTATGTAAATTGTTTGCAGATTGAAAAAGGTAATTTAGACGCCTTCAAATTCATGGAATTTGCCTGCTGAAAATCATGAAAATTGTTAATCTGAATAGAATGTCGAATAGAAATCGGCGAAGCTTTCGGAAAAAATTCCAATCAGTATATGACGTCAAGAAACTGAAAATGTCGAAATTTTCAATGCAAAGTTCAATTATAGTGCTAAATCAAAGAAATTCCTTTAGTTGAATACACAGCTAGCACAAGTTTTCCCCGAGAAACATTTATCCAATTAATCTTGCAACGGAAAATTCTGAAAAGTGGATTTTCTGCCACGAAATTCAGGAATAATTTATAACTCAAGTTGCTTGATTTTGCTTCATTTCCCACGACAACCAAGTTTGGCAATTAAAATGTTGTAGTCAATAAAGTGATTACAAATCGCTTGCCATTGAATATTCAAACGGATATTTCCTGTTCTGTCGTTTTTCGGAAGTAAATGATTAATGACAACCTTGCTAGCTTTGCCATTAGATACTGAATGTCGCGCTTGTAGTTCAATGTAGAACTGAAAATTTCAGTAAAAAGTTTTTCTTGTTTTCTTAGTACAAAAGTTATTCATGAAACTCAAAATTTATTGATGTTACCGTCTCATAAATAATGCAATATCAACCATGTAAGCGAAAAATTCTGACCACTTTGTTCTTTAAAACATTGCTGTACGAGAATTGTTTCAGAACTTCACTGAACCGTTTCAATTTTCCATAAATTTCAGTCAAAAATAAGAAGGTTCAAGATCACATGATCTGATTTAATAAAACATGACTCGAGGGTGCAATAGATATTTCTGAAAATGTCGCATTCTAAATCTCCATAATCTTGAAAATTTAATATTGCCTTGGTAAACATCTTCTTCAATCGCACGATGTTGTAACTTTCCGAATGTTTTGTTAAACATGAACAAGCTTTTCTGTTGTGAAATGATGCCCTCTGCACAGAAGCTGTTAATAATAAAGCACCAAAAGCAATCTTTAAACCATAGCCATCTTGATTTGCTGTAACAAGATTGAAGTTAAACCAATTCATTTGATTCAGAAGCTAACATTCCAAACATTGCGGCATTCTATGACGAAGGAGATAAATTTTTAAGTAGCAATTAAATCCACTGCTGAACCACTTGAAAGAGTTCTAATTGACGGGAATGCAAGTTTGTTAGAAAACTAGAAGCTGACCAGTTGAACTTTTTAAAATGAGAACTTTTTTGTGAGATTGCTTGTAGTTAAACATATTTGGCAATTAAAACCTGCCACAACCAATTTTACGGTTCACAAAGTCTGGTTATGTTAATGTGAATATTTTGCAATAAAAAAAAAGTTAACGAAAAAGTCGTTAAGCAAAAACTTTTGTCGAAGATTTAGTCTCGGTTGTCAATTGTTGGAAACGTTCGGATTGGTATTTTTGTGTCACAATGAAGTTGAATTTGAATTATAAAAAAATTGCAATAATATCTGGCTGTGTATTTTTTTTCGGAGTCATCAACGGCTACTTCATATTTCCAAATCTGCTTAAGTTCATGTTGAAGCGAGTGAGTTTAGGAATAAAATAAATGCTTGAAGACAAAAATGTTCAGAAATGTTTTTAGCGTGGGGAAATTTCTTGAAGTTCAAGTACACGCGATAAAAGTATAGAATTTTCTTTGAAGTTTATAACCCAAGGAAATTTCATTCAAAACAGGAAAAGAATGAACATTCTTTGCGTCAAAGTATGTCTAGTTTGATTGCAAAAAAAGCAACAGCAGTGTCTAAGCTATAAATACATTACGGGCTTTTTTTTAGTTTTTTTCAATTTCTGGTCTTGAGTGAAGTGATGCATGACAAACACGCTTGAAAACCTCCACAAATTTATGTCCATTTAGAATCTACAGCTTCGGCCAGGATCTCAAATGCGAGCACTGTTCGAGAGCATTCCATTCCCCGTGACCCTCAAAATCTACATTTTTAACATCACCAACGCCGATGACGTCAGTAAAGGATCAAAGCCGATTCTTCAGGAAATTGGACCGTAAGCTCGTTACTTGACCGTGTAAATTTCTAAGCTAAAAGCTTTCGTTTCATGCCTTAAACTAAAAGCTTCATGTTTGAGTGAGTGAACAAATTGGATATTGATTTGCAGTTTTAAAATAAATTCTTTGTCTTGAAGTGAGTGGAAGGAACGACACGATATCAAAGATGACAACTTCAGAGACACAGTATCGTATGACCTGAAAAATCGAATTTTTTTCCGTCCCGATCTATCGGCTGGCTTGACTGGAGATGAAATTGTTACCTTACCCCACTTAGTGATGCTTGGTGGCATTATGGCCACAAAACGTGACCGGGAACCGATGGTTCCGTTCGTTGCAAAGGCAATGAACAACATTTTCCACCCAACATCGCTGTTCATAACAGTGAGAGTGATGGACTTTTTGTTTGATGGTTTGATTTTCAATTGTGAAGGCTCAGAATTTTCTTCAAAGACCGTGTGTGCAGCAATAAAATCGGGATCTGAAGGCGTAAAGGCGCTTAATGAAACACACTTGTCAATTTCGTTGCTTGGTCACGTAAGTCGAGATTTTTGCTGCTTAAAACTGCTGACAATTTTGTATTGTTCTGTTTTTCAAGAAAAACGGGACCTCAATTGGTCGGTTTCAAATATTTCGTGGCATAAAAAACATCGCAGAAATGGGTCAGATCTTAACTCTCAACGATGACAGGTTAGAGTCTTGATAAGAAGCATATTGTTCGAGAACACATGTCGAATCTTCGATTAGTCTTCATGTAAGCTTTTTCTTTAAGTTTCACTTTCTTTCTTAGAATCCAGTCTGTCTGGAATGGGGACGAGTGTAATCGGATCGTGGGAACAGACGCGACCATTTTTCCACCATTCTTGAAACCAGAAGAAGGTTTGTGGACGTTCAGTCCAGATATTTGTATGTCACTTCAAGCACATTTCGTAAGAAAATCATCGTACGCTGGATTACCAACTTCTTATTATTCTGTTGATTTCGGAGATTTCAAAGTAAACAATTCTTTTGAGTAAGATGATTGTTCATAAATGTCTTTCAGAATGATCCATCAAAGCATTGCTTCTGTCACGACCCCCCAGAAGTTTGCCCGCCTCGTGGTACTCTTGACCTGATGGAGTGTGTTGGATCCCCCATTTTCGGTAAGGACATCTTAAGTGTTGAGTGCTTGAAAATTCTGAAGTCGTGAGGTTTCAGCATCGAAGCCACACTTTCTCGATGTTGATCCTGATATCGCCGCCCGTGTTGATGGATTAAAGCCTGATCGACTTTTGCATGATGTTTACGTGAACTTTGAGGCGGTAATTAAAAAAACCTGTACAGCGTGACCTAATATGATTAGACTGGCTAGAGACATTTTAGTTATGAACAAATTAACCGGATTTTGTTTGCTTCGATACCCTGGCCATTCCAATTTTGAAGTCTTAATTTGTTTAAAAATATCAACATTCGACAATTACCTTGAAAGCAAAGCAGCTTGTACCAGAATACGTGTCTATAATTAAGTTGTCTCTGATGAAGCCATTAAAAGCGAAATTTTTTCAAAGGAAAAATTAAAATCCCGAAAGAAGCTTTTTGATGCCTAATACCCGCCCATTAAGCACAATAGAACAGCGGCAAAATTGGGTAAAATGCCTCTTTTTAAATCGTAAGATTAAATATTTGAAACGTTCTCAGATCTCGGGTACACCACTTGACGGTGCTAAGAGACTACAGTTCAACATAGAAATGAAGCCCGTGGAACAATTTGAGGTTATGAGGCAGGTTCCAGAAGCTTTACTGCCTTTATTCTGGGCCGAAGAGAGCGTACAACTTAATAAAACGTACACAAATCTTCTTAAGTATCAGCTTTTCTTGTAAGTCTTGTTATTGAAAATCTTTGCTAAACTGCTTATTGATGCTTGTTAAGGGCTAAGAAACTCAACTCGGTGGCGAAATGGATTGCAATCATCGGTGGAATTGTCGGATTAATTTTCTCCGGTTTCATGATACACAGCGAAGGGACAAAGAAAACGGCAGTGTCAACTGTTTGTAGCGAAGTAATCGAAATCAAAAGAAGAAACTCTGAAAATATTAAATATCTCAGCGAAGACGCACATAGCGTGAAGGAAGACGATAAGAAACATTGAAAAAAAAAGTGATTTTGAAATGAAATGGCATAACTTTGCAGTTGAACGGACGAAACAGTTTTAATAACGAAAATGAGCTTGGAATCAATATTATCTTGCAAATGCACTTAGAATATGAAGATTCCATTAGTAGGAATTCCTTCAGCTATGTATTTAGTTTGATATTCTCTCGAGAATTGGCTGCAAAAATATTAAATAAACGCAATTTTGGTTTCGAAATGTATCTTTCACATGGCACATCGTTGCGGCCAGCTTCACTTATTCTTTCGAATACTTGATAAATCAGTTTTGCAACAAATCATTTGAAGAAACCACAACATAAATTACATGAAAATGTTAACAAAAAGAATAATTGAATGAATAAACATGTTCAACGAAACATAAAAAAAAAACAAGTTGTTTAAATTCAAACGAGTATTTCCAAAATGTGAAGATAAGAGTAGATTGTTGATATTGTGCAAAGTTTTTGTTCATGAACCACATCAAATAGTAGCTTCATTTCTTCCTTAGTTCTCTTTTAAAAGGTTGAAAATTGTCAACTTGAGTGTTCCTTCAAAAAAGTCAATATCAGTAATCCACCCTATGAATTCTCACTTGATTCGCTAGTACTATTTTCGGTCCACCTTTTCTTTTGTTTGAATTTAGTTTTTGTAAAAGTAAAGTGTAAATTTTTTAAAGCAGAACAGAACTGTTTTCGCATGTTTGTTTGAGTTATTAGGAGAATTTCTCAACGACTACACGCTTCGCGGTTATTTGCTTCGTCGTTGTCACCTCGAGCGTTTATGTCGTCGTTGACACCACAAAACTTTACACGTTTAAGGTACGTTTGGTGTCGTACAAATGACGTCATTCAT
The DNA here is from genome assembly GCA_000775305.1 of Belgica antarctica. Lineage (NCBI taxonomy): Eukaryota > Metazoa > Arthropoda > Insecta > Diptera > Chironomidae > Belgica > Belgica antarctica. Next base: position 27,996 of record JPYR01000383.1, read on the forward strand.
TTTCCGTCTGAAGTAAGCACCCTGAAAAAAGGTTTTTATTACTCAGAATTGCCGGTGAAATGAGTTTTTAACGTTTCGGTTCGGTTTTACCAGAGGAATTTCAAGGGTCTGCACTCACTCTGAGTGTTTCAGGTTTATTATTATAGGAAATTTTCTTGACCCAAATCAAAATACCAATGAAGTTGCAAAGTTATAAAAGACTCAATGAAGGAATTTAAACCTTACAGGTTTCATCAAGAAACATCAAAATTGATCTCATTTTAGCCTTTCAAAACGTTTTGAATAGAAATTCTGAACATTTTTGTTCTTTGAATAAACCCCTTTTCAAATCAATCCAACCAAGTTCTTAAAGTACGTGCAATGCAATTTTTTTATCTAGCTATTCACTTCAAAAGTTTTTCTTTTAAAAAATTTATCGCGAAGAGAGAATCAAAGAAAGCCAAATTCTATAAAGAAAATCCTGAAAGCTCAATTTCTACCCAATTCGCACTTCAGTGGAAGTATGAAACTCTCGCGAGTGCGAAGAAAAAAGCGATGACGGCCAACATGTGCCGGAGATAAACGTTTTCTTACAGATTTATCTTAACAGAGACTCAAACTGAAAAGCTTTTTCTTGTTCATGAAATTATGACTCGAAAATACGAGCTGAGAGAGTTGCTGAAAAAACCGACTTGATCAAACATATTTTTTAGTTAAGCAGTTGTTTCAGCGCGCAGTTTAATTTGAGCCGTGTTGCATGAAAGTCAAAAAATAAATAAGTCTCGAGTTGTTTGACTTCTTTCGAGACGCTTAAAAAATTGTAAGTCGCGAAAGAAAGCGGTGAATAAAAATTCAATTTAAATTGGAAAAATAATGGTTGAACTTGTGAATCAAAATCGTAATGGATGCTTCAGTGCTTCTTGTCAGTGATATGATCACAAGTCTGTGCAATCATCATCATAAAGACGGATTTAATTGTATTTTCCCTGGACGCACCTGTTGAAATTGAGATTACATGTGATGTTAAAAGTTCGTGAACCGTAAAATTGATGGCAACAAAAGCTCAACAGTCCAACTTAATGAGACGAAAAGTTTGTGAACTGTCGAAATTATTTTTCAGTTTCATTTCTCATCTGGTGGAAACCGCTTTGCTACTGTTCGAGAAAGTTATTTAATAAACACTCGCTTTGAAAAATTTTGTTTTTATTTTCGCTAAAAGAGTTTGGATATAAAGTTGAGGAAAAAAAACCGCAGCAAAGCGTGCTTGATCCATTAAACCAGTTGAAATTGTGAATTTTCCGAGAGTGAGTTGAGCGGAGACTTTGCGCGCTCGACTTAGTTCTCAGTTTGAAAAACAAAACAGCAGCTTAGACGCATATGAAAACAAGTAAGAAAAGAAATAAAAATCAATTTAACGTTTCTTGCCGTCAGTTTGATAATCAACGTAATATTACGAAGAGTGAAAGTGGTGAATATTGAAGAGGGGCAAAAAGTTATTAACTTTGCTTGTTTACTCGTTCATTTTCTTCGTCTTCAGTTGCCCAAAATAAATATTGAAACAGTAACACAAAATGTGAAGACAAAATAAACGCTCCGCTTGGTGATTGGTATCATAAATGTTGTCTTAATTCGGTTAGAAAGACATTAAAGCCGAACTTGAGTTGATGAACGTACGTACAAATATATCTCTATAATCCGCGTTATGGGCGCAATAATGTATCGAAATCGTGTTGTGAATAAATCTTATAAACAAGAAGCTACAAACCAATAGAAAATACTTTTCAACATACCTTGTATGTAATGTTCTGTTTTGTTGCTTTCTTGTTTCGTTTAAAATGTCTAATACAAGAAGAAACAAAATTCCCCTAAAACAAATCATGATCCTTACTTATCTATAACACTTTAAGTCAAACTTATTTCAGCTTATTTCTTAAGATACAAAACCAAACAGAAGCTGTATTTCACTGCAACTCAAAACAAGGTGTGTTAAAACTTAAATTACTTCTCTAACTTACATATTTATTTAGTTTTATGTTTTCAAACGCTGAAACCAGAGAACTTGTGGTGCAGACATTTTTCTCATATCTTACATAATGTGTTTAATTCAGATTGTATTCAGCTTTGCTTAAATTTGGAGCAAAGTTATAAAAGTTGATAGCACACTATTAATGAAGTTTCTGGCGATTTTTTCAAATGATGTTGGGTTTGTACAGAGTTCACGTATCGCTTCACATTTTCACACTGAATAATTATTTTTTTGAATAACAAGAAATTCTTGCGAATTCTTTTATCCAGCAACATTAAACGTCACCAAAATTGGCGTCACAAAATCAGTGTTTGTCCGAAGACTCATGTTTTGCAACACGTAAAATATTTTCTACACCAATCGCGATGAAATCATCAGCGATTGAAATTGTATATGGCCAACTGTTGGCCACTATGTTCACGGTGTTTCTTTATGCAATTCATTGATCATTTGAGAGAGAAATAAAGCTGTTGCATCATCGCACACGAGACCAGTGATCAACTTTTCTCATGTCTACAGAAAGTTTCTTTCTGTCCCCAATAAGAAACAAAACGACCGAGAGAGAAAAGTCATTTACATCACATAGTGACACAGTAAGAGACATGAGAAAGTGTTGCTTGGGGTTTTTGCACCGATTTCTCGGCTGTCTCAAGGTTTTAATTAAAAAGCCAAAAACAACACAGCATAAAAAGTCGAGGTGATTTAACTTCTTTCGTAAATCTCGTTGTCTCCACATTGAACTTGAAACTCGTGGCTGCCTTTTAAGCCGAAATCAATTCAATAGCTTTGACACCATGATGGGCTTTTATCGCTAAAGCGCTATCGAAGTTTAAAATGCTTTCACAAATTTGTTAACAGAATTTTAATGAAACCACATGCACTTGCATTTGATTTCACTTGCGCTGTGTTCGATGCCTTAAAACGTTGACAAACCAGTGACTACTTCATTCAAGAACGGAATTAATGAGAAAAATTGCGAATCTCAAGTAAATTTAAGCAGTGGAAGTTGAAGTTGTCATCGACGCAATCAATTTTTTTTCGTTCTGAGTCTTGAATGAAGTAGTCGTTTATTAAATTAAAATAAAAGAAATGTTTTCGAATGAATTTGTATTCATATTGAAACCGAATGCGTCGCTTGAGTTGGAAGCATTTCTGATCGACTGCCCTGCAGAGTTTCCCTGGCAACTTTCACATGTTAAGCGCCAAGCGGTTTGATTTGTGAATTGGACCAAAACTCGTTCTCCTTCGGGCCAAAGTGAACAAAACAAATCATTTACACATTTACACGTGCAGATCTGGTCACAGCACATTTATGTTTCATAGATTATCTTTACAAACTTGATGACAAACCTTGACACCAAAATTGGTGTTTTTATTCATCCGAATCTACAGTTTTGGACGCCACCATGGTTATCAACGTGTTTTTTGTGAATCTTCAAGGATTACGACCAGGAAATTTTTTTGATACGTAAATTTAACTTTGAGCTGAAAATATCTTCAAAAAAACTCAGAAATTTGTATTTGTAAGCCTCCGCCAAAGAAACAACAATGACATCGTTAAGGATTGAACTATTAAAGCTTTGAGAATGAAATGACGTGCTTTCAACTTAATTTGGCTTGCTAGATTCAAGCGAATATTCATTTCACCCACTTGTTCGATTGAATTTGAAGGTTTTGATTCCATTTGATTTAACTACTGAAACATAACGGCTGGGAATGTCCCAACAAAACATCCAGTTCGGCAAGCCAATAACCTTACAGCCTACGACAGTTGACAAGTTTGACATTTTTACACAAAGCTCGAAAGAAAATAACAAGTTTGGAATCAAACTTCAAGAAGACATCTTTGAACATTCCATGACGCGATTGTTTATTTCAAGGGGTTATTGGGAAATCTTTTGTTTCAAATCGTTGCCCATGAAGATTAAACCGGTCAATTTGACGTTCTGCTCAAGTTGACGCAAAACTTTGATGAGATTTTTGATTAGTAGTGAGGTCGTTAAGGCAAAAAAACTGTTGGTGATCGAATTTCACCTTTTGAGGGCCTCTGAAGGTCGATACGTAATATTTCCTGTGAACAGGAAGGCTTTTAATGCTTTATCGTATTACAAAATTAAAGCTGCTTGCACCTAAATTTTATCTTTTATCACTGTGTATCATTACGGTGAGAAATTGACCGTGAAACTTAAGCACCGATTTTGAATAAATTTCATGAATAATTTATGATTTCGAACGTTCGTCAGAGAGTTTGGGAAATTGTCCTTGAAATATCATTCATTTTTCCTATAACAACAACGTTTCGTAATACTTCCGCTGCCTGGTTTTCATGAAAACATTTATCTAATTGATTTCTAATTGAAAAAGCGAGATAATTTGAACAAGCAGAACCATCCAGCGATGAGAGGCCTGAAAGAACGAAGCGTTAAAAAAGCAATTCTACCGTTTTCATATCAAAAAGTCACTTTCTTTGAAGAATTCCAAAAGAAAACAAATTTACTTAGCACGCTTCCAGCGGTAGCAGCAAACTTTATGACTAAAAGACAGCAGAATTCATAATTGCGAAATGGCAACATCTTTCACAGTAATAAACAGTGCTGAACTTGAAATGCAAAATTTACATTTTTCGTTTCGTTGTTTCTTTATTCCGCGTAACAAATCAAATTATTCACAACTTCGACAATGTAGTTCTCGTCTTTTGTCTTATTTAACTAGGCGAGTGCGCAAATTGCATAATTGTTTCATGTTCAGC
>JPYR01000383.1:47644-73321 GCA_000775305.1 Belgica antarctica
AAGTTTAAATATGCTTTCATGATTTGATGACTAAATGTTTATCTTTGTTCCATTATTTTTTGAAAGATTACCTATTTTGTAAGTATTTGGAACTCCATAGCTTGAAAGCCTGTATTCTCAGTGTAGTGTTTCTCTTTTTTGTCGAAGTGAAAAAGTTTAATATCCTTAAACTTAGTTATCGAAGTTAAAATATATCGAATGAATGTTCAAAATCTGAGATATATTTTTTTAGAATTTATCAACGTCATTGTGATAAGGCGCTGTTAATAATTAAAATCTGTAAGATCACAAACATTTGACAAATAAATTCCCCGAGAAATTCCTTTTTGAAAACTTCATTTAGATACAGCACTTGATAACTTCTTAAAGTAAACTCATTGAATAGCTGTATTAATTGGAAGAAAATATATGAATTAAAACTAATTGAATCGACTATCGTTTCTTTGAATTGATTTTTTGATGTTTCGCTGTTAAACTTAATGCTTTTATAGGTTTTCCATAGCCATCTTATACGTATAAGATGGCTATGGGTTTTTCAACTAGACGAGATTTTTCGTTCAACATGTTAAATTTCAGGAAAAATCTTTTATTGAATTTCATGTTTCCGTTAAATTTGATTTTCAATTAGCATTCTTATGAGTTTTACAAAATTTGCGCTTGCTTTGCTGGAAAATTTTAAAGACAGGAACTCTTTAGTCAACTTTGTTCAACTTTTCGAGCGCGTGCCGAACAAAAGATTTGTTTACAAAAGAAATTTGGAAAATATTTATAAATTTTTCTGAAAAAATAGATTCTTCCTTTTCAGCTGTGATTTGATTTTTTTATAGTTTTAACTTTTTCCTTCTTTTATAAATTATTTTCTGGTTTTTTTGGTCTTCGATTCATCGCTTCAGATTACTTTGAGGCCATAACAACCTAGTCTACGAGTTGAAGGCTTTCCCGTATCACAAACTTGATGAATTTCCATAAAACTGCTGTAAAAAGTCAATCCAGTGATATCCAAACCCTCATTGATCATGAATTTCTACAAATTAAACAATTCATTTTATGCCGAGGACGTTTATTTACGCAATTGCTTTAGTTGATTGCTTACGTTATGGAGTGCAACGCTATCGATTGCGATGAGTGCTGCGCTTGTAATAAAATGTGAATAAGTGAAAATATCCTGCTATGTTTGTGGAAGCCGGCCGCATATCCATTAATATTTAATTTGAAGTTGTTTTTTCCTTTTTGATGACCGATAATTCACATACACGAATGAGCAGCAATAGTTCTCAACAAACGATATATTCCACTGCGCCTACGAGTTCATTACCTGTCGATTAGTTGACGCTGCCGGTTGTGATTTACAATTCTGTCTAGTAGAAGCAAGTGAAATTTCAAGCTGAACATTAACTTGAAGCAAATTCTTCAAAGCAGCAAGTTCAGTTTGGTGGGTAAAAGCAGCTCTTATGGAATATTCAGTTCACCGAATACAAATTTGAAACATCCAACGCTATGTAAGCCGAGAATGTATTTAAATCCGCAAGCATCAACATCCGTGATGAATTAAAACTGCTTTACTTACAAAATTCCCAACAATTAAGCTACCTTGCGAGTTTTTGAAAGCGAAAGTTCCTTCGAGTTCAAATCTTATTTCATATCCTTCAGTCGTTTAATTTATTTAATCGAAAAACAAAAACCAACAGATTCTGGCATGCCAGTTCATTGTTTAACGACTACTCTACTCTAGACTTTCAGCTGAAAAATTAAGTGAATCCTAGTACCTTGCAAATTGCGACTAATATTTTAGGTTTAAAACATTGAATGGCTATTACACTTCAAAAACAAAAGTAATACTTAAAAATTCTTAACAAATCATCTTGAGTGCAGTAGTTGATCAAAGATCAAACTTAATGATGCAAATTTAATTTAAATTTCTATTTAAGTCTTGCAAGTCTCAGAGGACTTTTTCGAAATTTTTCACATCTAAGGAAAACACGGAAAAATTAATGCTCTGTCAGTCTATTCTCTAAAGCAATTTCTTGCAGATTTCTTTTCCCAGGATTTTCCATGTTACGTCAGTTATCACAGTGATGTAGCTGTAGCTATCTCAGCTAGACAAAATCTGTAGCCATGACAACGGAACCAGCAACAATTTGGACTACTCACGAAGACCTCAAACCCCGTCAAATTGCTAGTGAGTAACGTTTTTTGTTTATTTCGGTTGTCCACCTTTGAACTTTTCTAATTTTCGATAGTTATGGTTCGAGATTGTTGCCGACACGCGTGTGATAACAGTTTAATTTATATCGACACCGGCTGATTCGTTTTTGTGTGTTTTTTGCCTCAAAGAATCGGATTTGTTTTTTCCTCCTGTTCACATTAATATTAATGAGTTTCCATGTGTTATAAATCACGTTTGGGCTGGCATGGAAATTACATGCTTGAATGAAGAAAAAATGAAAACAAATTTGAAATTATTGAGTTTGGTTGACGTAATTTACGGTTCCATTCGTAGTTTATTACTTTTTTACTGCAGTGCTGGCGATGCTTTAAAATAAATCGTTTTTCTTCTTTATGGCATAATAACTGATCCACTCACTCAACGTATCAAATATTTACAACAGCAAATACTTCCATTCGACTTGTTGCTTTGTTTGCTTTAATATTCAAAGAAAGCAATCGCCTTGACCTACATCCTTTGTTGCTTGGGTTTCCAGAAAATTCACGAAATCAAAAAATTCGTAGAACCGACCAGGTTTAATATCTAGACATTTGGAAACAAAGAATTTTCATGTCCATCTTTGAGTATTCGCGCAGACAGGTTTCATTCCGAGTAAACAGACTAAAGTGTTGGAATTTCTGTAATCTCTTTCTAGCTCGAACAAGCACAAACGGAAGTGCCACAGCGAGCAGCCATGATGCCATAAAGAGTTCTTATCTCGTAGGAGTAGATTCCCGGTAAAAAGTGATATTTTATTCAAAAGCTTTTTCAATCTATTTATCTCTTGACAGTTTTCGCAGAAAGTATTACAGCAAAGTCACGCATCACCGAAAATTCTACGCCGTCTTCGCACTGTTAATAATTTTACTCGTAATTGCAGTGATTGTGATAGCGTGTCGTCGTAAGTTCAAATACTAACTATTATTTACCCTTGTAAAAGAAGAATTAAAAAAAAGCTTCTCTCTGATTTTAATTTCAGTGGCAGCGTTGGATGAAATATGCCATTCAGACGGTGATTTTCCATGAATAAACTTTCTTTGATCTCTCTTGAATATTTTCTCATCTCCACAGAGTGCTTGCGAACGTCATCAACGTTTCTGGACAATATGGATCTCACTGCAAATCCTTGTGAAGATTTTTTCCAGTTCACGTGCGGAAATTTTGAGAACGAACATCCACGACCTGATTCACAAACTTCCCACGATTGGTAAGACAAAAAAGTGATGTTCTATGCTAGATCTGAAACAGAAAGTGTTTCAAAAGTTTGAAATCTAAAATCAGGAGTGTCGTCAGGTCTTGCATAAAGCAATATCTGGATTGGTATTTGTTTTGAGTTGTTTTAAATGCATAAAAGATCCAACAATCTCAACCGCATAAAGCAGATAAAACTTTTAACAGAACATCTGTGCTTCACTGAGCGCTCAAAATTCGTTGAATTTTTGTACAACAATGTTGCAAGTTTCAAGCTAGAGTTCACTTCTTGTAGACGAATGTATTTTTGTAGTTTCATGGTGAGGTTAAAAATTTCAGTTTCCAATTTTGCGCAGCAATTTCAAACCGCAAAAAGTCTATTTCCACATGCTTGATAAGCTTTCCAGCTACACATTCAGCTACAGCGGTACATTTCAAATAACCCCATAAATAAAGCTAGAAAATCTTGAGCTTCTTCTGGCAAAAAATAAAGACACTGATCTATGCGATGTTTTAAAAAAAATCATTTCTATCGTTGACTGCAGTTTAACAACCCTAATTCATCTCAATCAAAATAATTCTTTAGGCATGAATGCTTTTAATTTTATGCTTTTCCAAGTTCAAATTTCATACTAATGCCCTTCAATGGCAGTTCTAAATAGTTTTTCAATTCATGTTTCCACGGAGAAGTCTTCACGCTGACAAGCTCAAAAGCGAGATTATTCAATTAAAAATTCCTTTCAAATTTCTGGAAACGCTTTACCAAGGAATTCGACTCTTGATACTTTTTTTTGCTTCCCAGGTTCACAGAAAAGCAAGCGAAGACTCTTCGAGAGATAAGAAAAAAGCTTCACTTTCCCAAGGAGTCTGACCTCAAGAAGGAACCCGTGCCGGTAACAAAGGCAAGAATGCTTTATTTCAGCTGTTTGGATTCTGCAACTACAGACAAGATGCAGTTTGACGGACTCTTCCACTTCTTGAAGGAGTTTAGCTTGCCGAAGGTGCCCACCATCATAGCGGACCCGGATAGCCTTGACTTCCAATTTGATTGGATTAAAAGTATTGCTAAAATCAAAAGGTCGCTGGGAGCTGATAAACTAATTGGATTTGAAATATTCCCCGACCCGAAGAACCGGAGTGAAAACTTTCTCGCAATCGGTTCGCCATCAACCGAGAATGAACTGCCATTGTGAGTTCTTCAAATTGAAAAACTTTGTATTAAAAAAATTCTCTCCGCTTTTCATGCTTTCAGGGTGAACGATATACTCGCGAAACGATTGAAGCGTGTACGTCGTCGAAGCTGGTCACTGACGAAATCTGAAAAGGAAACCGAAGAAGATTTAAATGACGTAGAAGTGGCATTAGTTGCTTACGCAGTTTACATGAAAGAAGTCCTTTCGGCGATTATGAAGGCGGCAGATCCAACCATTGACATCGATGGGCACTTGAAGACTATTGCGCAAGCCATAGAGGTTACAATCGACATCTCCAAACAGATTTATTCGTTCATAGAAGTCGCCGAGAACGCTTCAAAAGCAGAAGACGCTAATGGCAACCTGCCTGATTTGGTTTATGTGAAAATCTCTGAACTACAAAAGCTCGTTGATGACGACTTATCCCCGACAGTCTACCCGCCTGTGTTCGAGCAGTACTTGAAACAGATGCTCAACGGGATCCCTGAAGCGCAATTCGAGCCGGAAACCGATGTGCTTCTCACTAGCAACGCTGATATTCTTTACCTCAAGTTGGCAATTAAACTCGTGGCTGAGACGTCTCCCAAGCACTTGGAAATGTTTATCTGGTGGAGTGTCATCGAAGACTTGATCCTGTATACGACGACAAACATGCGACAGCTTTATTATGAGTACTCGAAAACTTTAACAGGCGTTGATGGCGCTCAGTCGCGATCTTCGTATTGCACTGCTTCAGTGAACAAGCTCATGGGATTCGCTGTAAGCTTTCTCATCATTGAGGATGACTTTATGACGGCGACGAAACCGAAGGTGGAAAAAATGGTTGAAAATATTCGGAGAGCTTTCAACAACTTAGTTTATCATGCTACCTGGATGGACTGGGAGACGAAAGCGAGCACGTTGAAAAAATCTCAGAAGATGAAAAGCTTAATAGGTGAGTGGCATTTCAAGATGAAGAAAAAATTTCTAGTAAAAATTTATTTGGGAAAACAAAAGCTTTTAAGAAAACAACATTAGACTGAATTTTACATGTTTAGACATGAATATTCAAGCTATTAAATTCATGACTTGCAGGCTTCCCCGAGTGGATTGTAAACAAAACGCTGCTTGAAACACATTACAAGGGCGTAAGTTTTTCTTCTTAGTTTAGACAAGATTCTTTAATTTCATTTCCAGTTGAAAATCAAGAACGACGCGTGGATGGAAAACATTGTGCAACTTTTGTCGTGGGAGTTCATGGATAAACTCTCAAACTGGCGGATGAAGAACGAATTCAGCTGGGCGACAAGTTTGAGCTATTCTTTTTCTGTGATAAGCAATTTGATGGAATTATTTCGTTTCAGGTCCCACCAACGTGAGCGCGAGACAGCTACACCAACTTTCCTTATTAATTCATTAATGACAAGTTACTAATTACTTTTCAGGTCAATGCCTTCCACACTTTCCAAGCCAACGCGATCAGTTAAGTGACTTAAGGGTAGAAAAGTAGAAAAAGTGAAGGATGAAAATCTAGGGGCAAAAAGAATCTATGGTTTTAACTTAAAGCCGGAAAAGGTTTCGAGTGCAAAAATTCGTTAGGGGAAAAAGTTAGAATTCATTTGAATTTTTAATTTGTTGACGCATACATGAAGGCAAGTGTTCGAACGAACAACAAGCAATATTTTTCTATCTGTCGAAAAAAAGAAGGCAAAATGTTTGAACAAAATGATCAAACTACATACAACCTGTTAAATAATTCTTTTTATACTCAATGCTTGGAGCGTTTCTAAATCCGACTAGTTTTGAAACCTTCTGTAAATTAATTTGTCAAGAAAACAATTTAAAAGCTTTTCCATTTTCACAGCAATCCCTTTGGCTATTCTGCAATTTCCTTTCTATCAGCTTGGACTTGAGTAAGTAGCTTGAAAACTCCGTCTTTTCACAGTCACAGCGAGTTCCGTTTTCCACCAACGTCGTTTCAGCACAGTATTTTCCACCGTAATTTGATTTTAAAAGCACATGTTCGTATAGAATAAATCGATTCATGTGAAATCAAACCTAATTTGTACCTTTTCAGAGCTTTAAATTACGGCAGCATCGGATCAATATTGGCACACGAAATCACGCACGGATTCGACGATGTAGGGAGACATTTTGACGAAAACGGAAATAAAAACTTTTGGTGGACAGACTCGACGATTGGGAAGTTTGTCAACAGGTACGATTGAAAAGTTAAACAAAAAAGATTTTTTTTCTAAAATCATTAAGTTCAAATATAACGAAGTTGTGGTCCGGCTTTTGCAGATTTTAACTTGCTGCTGCTTGGGTTTTTAATGAAATAGATCTAAACGTCACCTGAAATTTATCAAATCTCAATTCTATTTCAATTGATTTAGAACTATTCAGTCATTAATAAGTGCGCATTCTCGCAGCATGCTGTTTCACATCGTGATTGAATGTTAGAACAAAAATAATTGGTGCAGACACTGATCAGACTTTCTCGGAAATGTCTCGACTCAGGCTAAAATCTGTTAATTAAACCTCTTCGTTTAATTGCCAATTAAGCTATTTGATGGAATTATTTCATTTCAGAACCGAATGCTTTAAGAAGCAGTATAGCGAGTACTATTTGCCTGAAATTAATGACTACGTGGGTTAATAAGATTTCCGATGTTTCAAAGAAAACTAAAGAAGAAAACTTGTTACAGATCAATGGCGAGTTAACGCTTGGGGAAAACATTGCAGACAATGGCGGATTACGTGAAGCATATTTTGCTTACAATTACTACGTGCAGTCTACGGGCAGAGAGCCAAAGTTGCCTGGCTTTGAAAAGTACACTCACGAACAGCTATTTTTCATGTCGTTCGGCAACTTGTGGTGCGAAACAATGACACCAACAGGGCTTCGGTTTTCACTCGAAGATACTCATTGTAGGTTTCATCCGATTTGTGGAAATTTTTAATTAACATTTTCGAGTTCTTTTCAGGTCCCGGTAAAATAAGGATGTTGGGAGTGCTGTCGAACTTTAGAGAATTTCACGATGCATTCAAGTGTCATCCGGGTCAACACTACCACCGAACGGATGACCAAAAATGCATTATTTGGTGAACTAGGAAATCAAAATAACTGAAATATTCAATAAAGTTTATATTTTGCTGGAAATCCACTACTCCCTTTGCCTTCGCAGTGCCCGAAGCACCTCCGTCCTGAAGATGACCAAGGTAACAATTACAAGGTTTTGTACCCGAAAGAAATTTTTATGAAGCCTTCGGGGAATATTTTGTTGAAACAAATAATTTGAAAAGTTGTGTTCGACTAGTCCGGCAAGTTATTGGCAATGTCTTGCGGTTTTCCCTGAAGCTACTTGTAATTCAATTGATGAAATTCCTTCATACCAAACAGAAGACGTCATGTACATCATGTTTAAACATGACAACAAATCAAAGCATCAAGTTCGATGGTTTCAGGTTTTTCAAGGACAAGAAGAAATTCCCAGAAGTTCCAGATTATTTACTTCGGGTGGAGATTCTTCAAGAACGTTCACCAGAAAACAAAATGAGCAGGGTACTGACGTGTCGAATATTTGTCTAGTAGACAAATAAAAAACATGTCCATTAGACGCGTCTTTTACGGTTTCTCGATTTGTCGAGTTTGCGTTTCTGTCGTTTACTCAAAATAACGAACGTTTTTTGACCACGTGCTGCAAAACTTGGACCGTTACGCTAAAAAACAAGTGGAAATTTTAAATAAAAGACAATTAGACAACATATTTACGATTGTCGAATTGTCCGCGTCGTTTAGTAATTTTTTTGTCGAGATCCATTGCCTGCAATCCAGAAAAAAACATGAGTGAACGAACTAATATAAAACATTTTTGAAAGCCAAGCACTGCAGTTTTTCCCACGCCTGAAGTCAAACCTTTGGGAAATCTGAAGAAAACCTAAAGCTGCACTCTAAGTCAATAATCTTTCCACTCAAGTTTTTCCTTTGTTGCTTTATCAATGTTTTTCCATTTCCGGTTGAACAATTTAGTTTCATTATAAGCGAAAAAATTTCTTGAAAGCCTGGAAATGTTCATCCAATATTTTTTAATTCGAAGTTTTTTTTATTGTGATTCACTTTCCTACAACTCTTAATTCTAAGCGTCCAGGAGCTCAATTTCTTGTTCTTTTCGGCTTTTTCTTCCTGCTTGGCGTATCTTTGTCCGGCGATGATGTGGAGGGCTGTTGGCTCCCGGAACATACTTGTGCTTGAACTTCTTCTTTTACCTGTTTTCGACCATGATACAAGCCAGTGTAATAGCCGCTCATATACCACGACATCAGCATCGCTGACATGTACTCTGAGTCGCTGGTGTTGTCGAACATCGCTGGTGGCATTGGCGGCTAAAATTAGATTAGAAATCAACAAATGCTCGTAAAGCGATTCGTCGAGACTCACCATCGGTGGAACAGGCAGGCAGTTTTTAGAGATTTGTGACTTGTTAAGCACAAAGTTGTGCAATTGTTCTTGGTGCTCTTCTTCAGTCTCACCGGCACCCTGTCGATCAGCTTCAGCGAGAATCTTCTGTTCTTCTCTCGCTTCTAGGCCCCAGCTCGTCACCAGATCTTCCATTTTTACTCGCTCCTCGTTGCCATAGCCAATGTATTTTATCGAACAGTTACCGTTCTCATTCACTGTCAATATCTCAGCTTCATAGTCAACACCATCCTCAGCGAACGTGCTCCGAACAAAGTCCCCAACTTTGAAGTCTTCAGCACTGGATTCGGATTCTTCTTCTTCGTCTTCCTGCTCTGTGGTTAGCTTCGTGTTCGTCTTCATGGCGATCTGCTTGGCCACTTCTTCTTTGTGTAACTTCACCGACTCTTCATAAGCCTTGATAAGCAAGCTGTCGTCCCAGATGTCATCGTGCTCCGAGGTTTGCGCCGATTTCTGCAATCAGTTTCGATGTAAACAAAAGAATTTCACCGTCGATGTTTGCAAACGATTGAATGGGCTTACCTTGCTTTTCTTGAACAGAGTTTGTGGCATCGCGTGGGCGGGTTGGTGGTTGTGAGATTTCTTGCTGATATTCTTTGTGGGAGGTGAGAGAACGTAATTTGGAACTCTGCAATTAATTTCAGATTTATTTGAAAAGAAACGCAGCAGACTTGCACACCCCGATTTCCCCTCTCGAGTTCTCTCATTTTTCGTTCGCTCTCGAATTTCTCTCTGAAGACTTTTTGAAGTTGAAATTCAGTTCAACAACAAACTTCGGAATTGTCGGACGTGAATTAAATTGTTGGTTAAAAACTTATTTTATTTCTTTTGATTGATTGTAAGAGACATTAAGTGATTAAACTTAGTTAGAATCGTGCAATAGTTTGTTTCATGGAAACAAAGCCGAAATCGCGGAACCAGAAATAATTAGTGAAGTACTGCTAATTACCAATTGAAATCCAACGTGAAGGACGCAAAATGGGATTAATCGGCTGGATTAAGAAGTAAGTACCGAGCGAGGAGTGAGAAAGCCTAAGAAAACATCCTGTCTGTGAACACTTCCAAGCACTGACAAGTCGTAAACACGCTGACAAGGGCCGATCCAGCAACAACAAACAAGCACTTTAGTGCGTTTTCCGCTTGCAAACTTTTTCTCATTACGATTGTCATCCGAAAATTGGACGCTTTTGTTGAGTGTGTGTCCATTGTTCGGGTCTGCAGACAATTTAACCGTTTGGCAGTAAAAACAGCGCCAACAATCAAACGGGATATTAGGTAAAGAGTCGATGATGGGAATTTCCGTGGCTGCAAATTTTCCTTGGCTATCAGACACGCCTTTCGCACGTGCTCTACCTGCGAGACTGACCCTTCTCCATTTAATTGGTTCATCGACTAGGCTTGGCCCAGATTCCAGCCCCACAATGGTCAAATTACCTGCCAACTTTTCAAGATCATGTTCTATGGAACCAAACGATTCTGGATTGCGGGCCCATCTGCTCACTTTTGCGGCTTCCATAGCTGTTCATGGCTCGCGACTGCACTCAGGGGAAGTTTCAATGTCATTTCGACATCTATCAAGTGCGGTGCAACTCTGCGAAATGGCAACGAAAGAGAATACACCAAGTAGAAAACAATTTTTTCATTTTAATATCAGGTGGAATCGTCGAAGCGAATCTCCCGAAAGCAAAAAAAAATGGCATGGCTTGGGTAGGAATGTGTAACATACGAAAAATGGTGATTAAGTTATAAACTAGTGCTGTCTGTTCCCATCGTCGTTCATTCATATACAGCTTCACTGGCTACGGTTGTTAAACTTATTTGTTCTCAGTGACGCTCGCGAAAGAGCTGCAAAAAGATTTCGTAACAACCGTTGCTTCTGGTGTGGCCCGACATGAGCTTGTCTTGGTTGTTGAGATGGGTAATTAATGGAAACTAAAGAGGAAATCACAGGTTTTCGAGGAAAACTTTGTATTTTCTTAAGAAAATATTCCCTGTCTCGATGGAAATTTTCATTGTGTTCCCTTAAAAGTTTCCTATGGTTTTCATAAAAATCTCTCAAAGCCTTTTAAACTCCAACATTTCCCCCCAGCGAACCTTCAACGAACGGCCCAGCCCACCTAACCTAATTACTTCGTCTCATATCGCTCCGATGTACCTGATCCGTTTATTGCTGATGATCCATTCGACAGCTAAAAGATTTAAATGCGAGCGAAAATGAAATACGAAAACAAAATTGAAAGTTTCAAAGAAGAAACGAGCGAAGAAAGTACAATTTGCTTTCAACAAACAGAAATTAAAGAAAAAAAAAGAACTTGAGCTAAAAATGCCATAAATAATGTTCCACTCGAGATACTTTTTTGATATGCTCTTTAGCTCAATTTGCAAATCACGAAACGCGGTGAGAATTCTGAACTTTTATTGCCATTTTTGGGTTCGTAATTTGTTAATCTCGGTGAAATCTTCCTGGAACGGAGTTTTGTAAAGGCATTTAACGGTCGCGGAGGTGGTCTTTCACTTATAGTGACCATTGAGTCGTTACTCCGCTTTATCATCGCATTTACACGACTCGTGAAGGTTTCACATGAACCTGCATAGCGCAAACGAAGATGCACAACCTCTTTCTCATCACTCATCAAACTAATCACGACCTTTGACCCCAACACGTCCAATAACCTCTCCAACCCGACCCGCGTCGAGCTCAAGACAGATTTAATCAGATTTCATCGATCATTTCACGATTCTGCGTTTTCGTTTCCCGATATTGTTCGCCGAATCACAAAGATACTTTTCATCCACACTGATTACAAGGCAGAAAAAAACCGCGAGAATAGAAAAAGTGAAACGAAAGGCCATTTCTTCGAATTAAAATGGAAATTTCTTGAATAAATTGTTTCTCTTTCGGATTTTCGTGGTCCAGGAAGTAAAAATTAATTTCCAATGAAAACAAAATGTTTAGAAAACTAACGAATCGTGAAGAAATGTTTTTTTTTCGGTAAGAATTCTTTCTCGTTGGAGATCGATTGTGGTTTCTCACAAGAAACTTTAAAACAGACTTTCAGACACAAAATTCCAAAGGCCGATCTCATGTCACGGTTCATTACTCGAGCTTCATCATCAATCTTTTCCATTCGATTCCATCAAAATGCGCTGTTGCTTTAAAACAATTAATAAATACAGCCGCGGGGTGATCGTAAGTTACGGACATGTAATCAGTGTTGATGTCAAAGTCTTAACACTTCAAAGAATTTTAAACTCAAGTTTTTTGATCTTCTTTGCTGGAAAACTTTTTAAAACAAGCTTTTAGGCGAAATTTATTTGGGAACCGACAATTAAATTAAGTCAACTTAAGTACGATGAATATGCGATAGGCTCAATTCATTACCTCAATCACAAAAATCATCTACAAACAGCCCTGTTAATTCCTTCAAGCGCACTAATTTTTCCTTCCACCGCATCGCACTTGAATATTTTCAGTTCAAGATCATCCTAAGTCTCGAAGCAAACCACCAAACAGCATCGGCCACGATATGTGATGGTCCAATTATCATTTACGCTTATGTTTTATGGCGTTAATTAACACACAAACACTTCTCTTCTTCTGTTTGAACGGTTTGTTCCCGCGATCGCCAAGGTATTTAGCTTTGTGCGGAAACAATGACTCGTAGATGTTGTTCCTAAAGATGTTTCTTTCTTTATTTATTGTCTAGTACTTCTTGGTGATAAAGAATTTGGAATGTCCAATTAAAACGTTAATGTACGGGAAGTGCTTGCCTCACTTGCTCGTCGTTTTGTTGCGATGACAAAGCCGAATAGCGGAAATCTCTCTTAAGCGACACAATTCTGTTCACCTCTTCGCTTTGATCTCCGGCCAATCATTTTAAATATGTTGATTTGGCTTTTCAACCTTAAACATTTCCATCTCTGCTCGTATCATCGTCAACGTCATAATTAAGCTGGAAATTGAAGCACTCGGCACTTTGTTTTAATAGTCAATTAATCACTTTCTCGCGTGATTGTTCCACCTGTTTTGACTTTGAATGTGCAAACATCGTGTGCTAAAATGCAGTTAAGCTATTTGTTACAGCTTTAATTGCCTTCTTTTTCATGTTTTTTTTCCTTCTCCGGCTGCGCGCTTTTCGTGCTTTCATCTATTTGCCTTCGTTCGCTACCACTTTCGACTTTAATCTCTCCGCGATGCTTGTCTTTTTCGCGAAAAAAGCTATTCAAAAGCCTTAAAAGACATTTCTCCCATTAACACCATCCACTGTTGTGTCAATTAACGATAACTTGTAACTTGAATGTCACGACAACGCGGAAAGAGAAGAAGAAGACACAAAAGTCGCAATGATTTGTCATGAGAATTGTGAAACAGGCTGCGAAACTCTCACTAATTAGTTCATGCCAGAACTTCATACAAAGCCTTGGAAATATTTAGATTAATTGCTAATTGAAAGCAAAACTTTTCACAATCAGTTCACCAACTACTGATCGCATTCTCTGGAAGAAAATAAAAATTCCTTCCCCGCTCGGTGATTTTCCCTCGCCTCGATGCTGTAGGAATGTGGCGATGCCGCTCTGTTGTTAACAACAATGATCTGAGAAAAATTAGTAATCAATGGGAAAGAACGCCACGCTAAGTGGGTTAGTTCGACAGTACGATGAAGTTCGATTAGAAGCTTAATCCACTTAATGGAACAAGCTGTGGATAAAGAAACAAGGAGTGAGAAAGCTCTTCATTGCTATATTGACATTATTCCAGTCAATTTCAGCTATTGATTGTTGCTTAAAGTCAATAAAAAAAGCTTCATTTAAACAAATGTCTCTTCCTGATAATGCCAAGCTTGTCTCAGATGGCTTCAAATTTATCTCACGGCGTATTTTTACTTGCCCGGAATCATAATTACACGACACAAGCATGATTATCGCAGCACGACGTTGACTTGTTATGATGCAATCTCAGACGGATGATCCGCAAGCTTTCATCAAGCATATCCAATTAATCCAATTTCAAGTCTTACGCATGTGTGTTCCGAAAAAACGCCAACCCGTTCACAATTACACGCAGTAGACAGGCAAACTGTCAACGATTTAGGTTGGATTGTTTGATGTTTCTCACTCTCAAATGAATTATCGCAGCAATCAATGCGTAAAACTAACAAAAAACTGTGCGAATTAAGAACAAAGCGATTTTACGAGTCATGGAAGCGATGTTAGTTGAGCCGCAAAGTTGAAACCGTGATTCACAATTTTCTTCTTCTTCTTGCAGAGAAATTGAATCTACATCGCGACAGCGACGACAGAGTGCACCGCCGCCGATCACTATCAGTCAAGCGAGTCCAAATTCACATCGCGATGAAGCGTACATGCGTGCAATCTCCAAATTCAATGAGTGGCGTAACAACCAGCGCTTCGAGCGACTCAACGAGACAAAGAATGTCAGCGGGATCACACAAGTCCCGCTACCGGATCAAAGCGCCGCGACTGGCAACGACTTCAGCTTGATCAGCAGTGATGTCTTCATTGATGATAATGAAAAGCGTCGTTTGATCGAAATGAGCCGTGACAGAAAGCAACAGGAACTGGAACGTCGCCACGAACACAAAGCTGTCGTGCAGAATCCGGTGAACCACCGTCTGTCACTGCCCATCATGAAGGGAAACTCAGCAGAGAAAACTACTCGCCGGAGAAGCCGCAAAAGTCAAGTCCATCCATCGACGACAATCGACGAGATTGAAGAGTTCGAACAGAACCACTGCCACCAGATGGAAGAAGACTACGCGGTCACCGCCATCACAAGTCCACCGAGCAAGTTTTATCGCGACAACAGCGATCCGTATTTCAATCCAAGCAACCGAACGCCAGAAAAGAGATTACCGACGCCAAAAAAGCAAAGCTTGATGGGTCGAAACATGTTGCGACGCAAAAGCACCGGAAAGGGGCGTACACCGCCTCCACCAGTCATGGAATCGTCCTCGTCCAACTTCTACAGCGGTAACTTTAAACATTACGACGTCGGCTCGACTTCCGTCTACGAAGAGTTCCTATTAGCTTCAAAAGCCTACAATTCACGCTATAAAGAAACTGAGAAGGTCAACTCGGTTGGCGAAAGTGCCAGCAGCGGTTCCCTATCGTCGGAGCCCGACAAGAACATCAAGAAACTGAAAAGATTTTCGCCGCCTTACCAGACAGTAATAAACAAACACGGAGATGTGGTCGAGTACGCACTGCCTTACAATGAACGCGACTCGCTGTCGAACATCCCGCCTTTGCCAGTCACATCACCACCGGATCCAACCAAACTCACGCCGTCCAAGTTCGAGCAGATTATAAACGACAACTTCCAGTTCCTGAACACAAACCTGGAATATTTTAACGCTGAAGACGAGTCGATGACACGCCGTGACGAGATCAACGCCGCTTTTGAGCCAATCGAAGCTTCGTTTTCAGACATCCGTCGCAAGAACCTGCAAGTGACTGACTTGGACAAGTCAATCGACACCGCTTTGGGAATTCCAGTGCAGAGCAGAGACATCATCAAAGAGCTCGATGCACTCTCAGCTTGGACCAAAAACCTTCAAAATTGTGATAAAGTCTTAGAAACTAAGACTCCAACCGACGAGTACGTCGAAATTCAGCCGAACATCAAAATTTTCAACGCCCACGACATCAAATACAAGTCGGGAATCATGCGCAACTCGTTTTCAACACCGCTGGAGTTCTCGAACGGCTACTTCCACCGCACACCCGTCACACTGAGAACCACCCTGCCGAACATTTACGGCATCAATAGTTTCGCGGACTCTGCCAGCAAGCGGGAATTTGACATTTTATCGTGAGTTGACAAAGATTTAACGTCTTTAAAGTCTGAAGAGAAGGACTTTCAATACGTTAAAAGAAAATTTATGTCTCTAAAACAGAAAACTAACAAAAATCATTTAAATTTTAGTCAAATAAAGCACCAGAACGTCTCCACTTTGATGGGAATCAGCTACGACAACGACCTGCGCGTGATGTCACTCGTGATGGAGCCATTCGACTACACTTTGAATCATTATCTGCACCAAATGGTAAGTTTCGAATTTTCAAAAGAATTTTTAATTCAAACAAATTAAATACAATATATTAAATTAAAATCTTCAATTTTAGGACCAATACTTCTCGATCCAGCAGACAATCTCGATTGTGATGCAAATTGCTGGCGCCACTCAATACCTTCACGAATGCGGTCTGATTCACTCAAATATCAGCAGCCACGCAGTGTTGAT
The DNA here is from genome assembly GCA_000775305.1 of Belgica antarctica. Taxonomy (NCBI): domain Eukaryota; kingdom Metazoa; phylum Arthropoda; class Insecta; order Diptera; family Chironomidae; genus Belgica; species Belgica antarctica. The sequence continues at coordinate 63,959 of JPYR01000383.1, forward strand.
CCGCGAAAATCCATTCACCGCGAAGCTTTCCTCGTTCGAACTCACGACTGAGATTCTCCCACGCTCTGCGATCGGTAAAATTTATCATCCCAAGCACGTTGTAGATGAACAGCGGAGCTTGATCAGAACAGTTCCCGCTGAAGCGGCGGTAGCTGAAAAGTATTACAAGTTGTCCAAGCAGCATTTCTACAACAGAACCTCTCTGTCGATCTTCAAAGGCGCGCCGGTAGAGAGCGCTGACGAAAACCGTCTTCCATACACCGTTGCTTACCGTCGAATGTTCGCAATGCACTACTACCAAGCGCCTGAGCTTTTGATTCCCGCAATCGACGCAAACACTCGAAGCGTGTTACCGTCCACAAGATCAGACATTTTCTCGCTCGGGCTTTTGCTGTGGGAAGCTTTGAACCACTGCGTTCCGTTCGTCGTTTACAATCACGAAGAATTGATCCTCGCCTTCAAGCAGAACGACGCAAGATTGCCTTTGCTCGATAAAAGCTCGACCACCTTCCTGGACATCTTCGACAGCTGCCTTCGCATCAACTCCGACGAAAGAATTTCCGACGTTTTCGATTTCGTCTCGATGCTTGACGAGATTCGTCGCATTGGCGATGGAGAAAAGAAGGACGTCACGATACCAGAACCAATTTACAATCACCTGAAAATGGAGACAAAGAAGAATTTCAAGAACGCGAGAATCACAGAGAAGCTGCCTGAGAAAGTCTACTTTACTCGCGATGGGGCTAACGCGGATGATCCACAAAAGCGCAGCGAGAACGCAATCACGTCCGAGAACTTGCAAAAGCTTCAACAGAACGACTCGTCGCTATCGATGGACTTGGAAGCTCGCATGGCTTCGTTCAACCCGCAGCCAGGCATTCTCAACAATGAAAGCCTTCTCGAGAGAATCAGAAAGACCGTTGAAGACCAGCGAGTGATTGCACCGAAGAAACCTTTCCGCAAGATGGACGAAGGCAGTGAAGCGTTGGAATCCAGCAGACGATCTCTCACCGACTCGACGATGTACCAAAGCTTCTTCGACTTCAATCGCTTACACACACCGAAGGTAGACAAAGACGTGATCTACGAGCGCACCAGCACACTCAAGAAGAGAATGAAGGCGAGCGATGGTCAGATTCAGAAAAAGTCCGTCAAAGGGTTGTTTGATAAGCCGCTTGCAGACGAGATGAACGATGTCTTCAACAAAATGGACTTGGAGCTGAATAAAATTGTTCAAGATTACAACAAAGACGATTTTATGAACGAGATCGCGCAAGAGTTGAACGAACGCCGAAAAATTGGAGCCGACGCTGGGGCAAGCTCGTTCTTGAACCGTGGAATGGCTGCGAATCTCCACGACCAAAGCCGTTCGTTTGAAGAACTTCCAAGTAAAGTTGATGTGCCGGTGATAAAAAGAAGTGATAGTGACAACCTCGGAAACTCGAACTCATACCGCTTCTTAGTTGATGATTACGCTCTGCCAAAAACTCCGATCGCGAGACAAAACAAGATTCGACGCAATGCTTGGCTCTCGGACAGCAAGAAGCCATCGGGTGGGCAAATTTTCGACGCTGGCTTGAAAATGAACAAGTCCGGAAGTGATGTGAAGCTCACCAACAACTCTCCCTGCAACTTGACAACTGGCGGAAACCGCAAGCAGTACAACGTCAGCATCAAAATCCATCACAACGACTTGGACAAGACACCAAAGCAAAAGAACAGCAACAACGACTCGTCGATTAACATCCAGTTCACTCCAGCCGACGGCGAAAGCTCGCCACTAGTAAAGGTCAACAACGTCGATCTCAACAACTCCCGCTACAATGTCGATATCAACAAGAAGTATTACCCAATGATGCCGGAGATGCTGAGCGACGTGATTCAGAACAAGCGAGATCGCTCGGGCTTCCTGCAAGTCACTCAGTGTAACAAGGACATCAGCGAAGTAGATTTCAGTGCAATCGAACACGAAGATCGTGAAGTGGAATTGCGTGAAAAAGACGAGAATGTCATTGTTCCAGCCAGAACGAGTGTCCGCGATGCCGTCAAGTTCATCGAATCGACTTTCAACCCAGAATCTCTGGAGTCTGTCAGTCCAGGTCGACGCAGTTCGATTGCACTTCGCGAAGACTTCTTCACGTCACCGAACTCGGCGACCGTTTTCAGACAAGAAAATTGTTCAGAACTGCTCTCACCACCTGCAACGACCAAGCAGACCGTTGAAAAAAAAGACGACGTCAGTCAGTGCCTGATTCAAGCCTCCGAGTCCATCCAGCGGTTGAACGACATTTTTCAAACGCAAGGAATGCCGGTTTTGCTAAATAAGCGGATCGAGACTGCCTCCAACCCGACACCGACAAAAATCACTACCAAAGTCACGGTGAACATGAAGAAAGTCTCGCGACGCGCTAGTGACGTCGAGCACTTGAAGCAACTTCAAGAACAAAGCCGACATTCGATCTGCAACAACGCCGAGCTGATCAAGCGCATTCAAGTGCATTTTAAAGCCAAAGACTCGCCGCTGCAAGTCGCTAACAAGAATTCTGCCATCTCAGCCAGTTGCAGCAGTTTGATTCCAAAGGAAAGCAACGTGGAACTTGCTCAGTATTCGGGCAAGTGTTCAAAGTATTTCTGCCGCAATTGCGGGTTCACGATGTTGCCAGCCGAAGTTCTGCAGAAAATTCAAAGCTCAGGCCGCATTTCCATAGCATCGAGTCTCGCCGAGGGCCTTCAATCGATCGAGGGATCACAGTCAATGGCAGCATTGATGAAATGTCGACCGATTTCCGTGAGTTCTTTCTAATGAAACTTGTAAACTTTGCGTTAACTTTCAACATTCACATTTTTAGGAAACTAAATCAACTGAAGATCTTTACATCGACGACGACTTTTGCCAAGGAATTCATCAAAGCCTTGCAGCCAACATGGAACTTCTCCCACCGCCCGACTTCTTCGAGTCGTTCGACTTCAACTTTTTGACCACCGAAATTTTCCACACCCAAGAACACGCGTTCGACTGCACTTTGACAGACGGAGAAAAGTTGCAACTTGACTGGCGCAACGAATCCAACGATGACGATTTCAAAGCTGACGAGTCGATCGATGAAGACAAGAATTCTCCATGCTTTGGAGCCATCGGCAGTGAAATTAGCGAAGCCAAAAAGAACAGCAAAGAATCTCTTGCTGATAAAAACGATGCTGAACAAGCAGTAGAAGTCGATTGAAGCAACTACAATGGAATCAAATTTACAAGTGGTAATTTTAAATAAAACAAACTTTTTGATTTCTTGAACAAATTTTGAAGATTTTTTTTGCAAAACACGTTGATCTGAATCGAGTACTATATTTTCGTACTCTCCACCGTTCCAAGAACTGAAAACAGAAAAGAAAAAAATTAGAAAGATTAAACAACAACCTTAGGCGGGAAATCGAACGACTAAAACGTGCTTGCTATAATGTGCTGCTTGACTTGGCGACCAAACACTTGATCAAAGTGTCAAATAATCACGAAATCTGCAAAACATCTGAAGAAAAAGTCAATCAAGTCTAAAACTGGAAAAGAGGTCGTTTTGAAACTTCTGAACGTCACTGATCAGGCAATTGTAGCAGAATTGATAGTGGATGAACCAAACTCTGTAATCACAAGAGTCGTGGACGAATCTGGCAGCGAAGTGAAACCAACACAAACTAAACTCGTCATCGATCAACAACAAACGCTGTTCTACCAATCAACTTTCGCCAAACTTTCTCAAACTTGAAGCGGGTTTCGGTGACCTTTTCGGGAGTCTTCAAGTTTGATGCCAGAACGTTCAACAACATGGAAAATTTAGCTGCACTGACCTTGACAGGCAACAAACTTATAGAAATTGTTGCTCACATTTTCGGAGTTGAACAACCTCAAAGAACTCGACTTGTCACACAACAACATTGAGATCATCGACTCTGCTGCTTTCAGTGCGAATGTGAACCTTGAACTTTTGAGATTAACCATAGCACACTGGCTGCAATCAGCAGTGCACAATGTGGAAGTTTAAAACATCTGAAAATTCTTCTTCTCACGATAACAAACTAAAATACATCAGCACAGATATGTTGTCTCTTACAAACGCCATTGAAACAATTGATTTGTCAAACAACGTCTGCATCGACATGTCATCCAAAAGATGCGATAAAGGAAATTGAAACAAAAATCATCGGTCATTGCATAGCACCGGTTGAAAGGACCAGTCAGAAGATACGCAGCCAGACAAAAACCATTGCGAAGCTGAAGATCTTACACTTGTCAACCCAAGAACAACGATTTTATGGCGTGGCACCAGCATCACAATTCTGTCCTTTAATGATCAAAATATTAGCTTCCTTCCATTTCAACGCGCAGCGACATTTCCACAGCTTGCTCAACTGGTCGTGAAACGGTCAAAGCTGACGACTTTGTTCAACTCTGATTTCGCAGGGTTTGAAGTGCTGAGTGAACTAAATATTGCATTTAACAATTTGTCTCTGATCGAAAAAGGAGTTTTTGACAACGTTCCACAGCTGACTTATCTGAATCTCGCATCAAAACACATAAAATCACTGCCGCCAAAAGCTTTCGCGAAACTCGTCAACATGAACACTTTGATTCTGAGCGGAAATCCACTCAAGAAACTGGTTACCAGTATTTTTCACAAGAAAAACTCGATCACAGAACTTCAAGCGCAAGAAAACCAACTCGAAATCATCGAAACTAAATTCATCAAGCTGTTAAAGTCTGCAGAAGCCATCGATCTGACTGGAAACGTTTTTGTTGGCGCAAAATACATTAAAGCGGACGATAAAGGCAGAACTTTGAAAGAACTGAACAGTGACATTGACTTCGACTGTTCAAGAAGTTCTGACGAAACTGACAACTAAAAAAGACATAAAAAATCATCGATTCTTTATCGAGTTTCTTCCTATATAAAGCACTTTTTCTAGAACAAACTGCCCTCTCACTCAAAAAACAAGTCTTGTTAGCTTTTATTGTGAGAATATTGCAAAAACGCCATGGTTTTTATCGAAATCGCCATGTTCAAAATCCGTTCAAAACGGGTTTTCTCCGATTATTAAACGTGGTGATTTTGTCCCGAAAACACAAATTCGTAGCGCTCTTAACCAGATCATACAACTTCGAATTCAAAAACAACTGTACTAGGCTTTATAAGAAACGAAACTATCTAACGTGAGCTTTGAAAAGATAAATATTTAAAATGTTTTGATTTCATAAAAAAAAGTTACAGAATTTTAGAAAACACATTGAGAACATTCACATTACACTGTTTTTCGTACTTTGCACAGTTTCCAGCCAAGCCAGATTTTTCAGCTTTGTCGAATTCTCGAGGAAGATCTTCTTTTATGGATGTTGAAGGGCTGAAAAAGTTGACACAATTTCAAGATTACGTTTCAAAGCTTTTAAACTTAGCTTAAAAAAGCTTAAAAATCAAGCTTTTTCAAGCTTTAAAACTTCCAAAGGTTTCATGGATTCAACACTTCAACAGCTTAAACTTACGTAAGAATGATGTGGAGAACATGTCCAAGAACGCCGTTGCTGTCGATGAGCGGAAACTTGGATGATTCGCAGATGGCTAACAGCAAGCATTTCTTTCCGTTGATGCCACTTCTGCAGAAAAGCATTTATGTTCACCTTTCAAGTTTTTTAAAAGACTACTTACGCATCTAATCGACTCTCAACCAAGTTGTAGAAGCCACGTCGTGTGAACAGAATTCTGTCGTTTAAGTTTTGTTCTTCAAGTTTTCTCGCTTTTTCTAGTGTCGCAGTTTTGTTGCCATCACTCTCCAAATTTCCTGCCAAAGTTGCATTTGTAATCACAGAACTCTTCCCTGTGGCATTTGAAATGTTTTTAACTTTCACTGTTCTGTTTGATGAGTTTTTTGGAGATGGTGTCGTTACATCCGATTCACCTTCCATATTTCTTGCCAACGGTACATCCGTCTCTGGAGTTGTAACAAGCACTGGATTGTTGATTTGATCGTAAGTGAATTGCACCTGAATAATTCATTTTAATATTTATACACTTCAGTTCACGAAAATTCGCTGCTTTCATACCCTTGTCGGTCCGTTCAGTTGAAGTAATCCTGGAAAATCCTCTTTCGGGGAGTTTGGCATGTTGTAATTTGCTTCGAAGTTGTACGAAACGAAAACGTTTTGGTAGGGAAGGTCAGTTACAGGAATGGCAATTGCCACCAAGATGCCTGTCGCTGCGTTGATGGGGTAAAGTATGGAAGGAAATAGAGGTGGCGGTGGCGGCACAAATCTACCCTCTGCGTGGTTGCTTTCTTTACTCAAAAGAATTTCATCATCGCAGAAAACTCGCTGAAAACTCAGCCAAATCAAAAATGGAAACTTTAGAGAAATTTTGAAGCACATATCAAACGATTCAGTTGAAAATTGAACGACTAATGAAACCGAAAAATCTCAGATTGGTGCGTAATAAAGAGAACGGACGATAAAACAATGGAGAATTTATTAGAAACCAGAGAAGATTCTTTATTTAGGTCATCGACGATGTTCCAATCTTCAACAATCAATTAACATCCTAGGCTCAGCTCATAAATTCTTCAGATAAGTTTTGTGAATGTGTTGAGTAAACTGAAGCCACAACTCTTCTCATACTTCCAACAGTCGTTCTGCTGACCCAGATTCTCAGCTTTCATGTACTCTGTTGGCAAATGTTCGTCCATTGATGATGATGGTCTAGAATTAAGTTTAATAAAATCGAAATTCAGGTCGTTTAAGGGTGTCAGCCCTCACGTGAACAAAATATGCAGAATGTGGCCGAGAACTCCGTTGCTTTCAATCAGTGGAAAACGAGCTGCTTCACAGATCGCTAAGAGAAGACACTTCTTGCCGTCTATCGCGTTTCTGGGATTAAAAAGATTTTTTTTGTGGGATTTCTTTTAAACTTTTTTCTAAACTTACGAGTTTAATCGATTTTCAAGCAGTCTGTAAATGCCTTTTCGTGAGATTATCAAAAAATCGTCGACTTCACGATTGGGAAAAGTTGTTGGCATTTCACTTGTCACTGTTGAACTCGGTACTTCAGTTTTATCATCGATTATTGTCACATTTTCCGTCGTTCTGGTACCATTCGCGTCCGCACTCAATTTCTCGAAGCTTCTTTGCGCAAACTGATCATCTGGTAACTCAACGACAGGGTCAACCTGTTCGTTTAGCCCTGGAAACCGATTGATTTCTCCCGGAATCGATTCACTGGCCTGGGTTGGCATGTTGTAGTTCGCTTCAAAGTTGTAGGACAAGAAGACGTTTCTGCCGGCAGGCAATCCGTCCAAAGGGACAGCGATGGCCTGGATGGTGATAAAGTTAATGGGGCTATTGAAATAGAGTGCGAAACCAATAAATGTTCAAATGGCTTTTAAATAATCACACGTAAGAGTTAAAAACAATTTCTTTTTGTTCAGTGAAAAACTAAAAAACATTTAAAAAATGTCGAGAAATCTTGAAGAAATTTAGTTCTTATTTATCAGTACCGAGCTCTATGTTGATTGTACACACCACAAGTATTCCAGAACAGGCGTTGTAAGGATACACCAGAACCGGATAAAATAATCCACGTTTGTGAATCCCTCTGTGAATCACGTTTTTGCTTTGCACATTTGCAATTTCACCACCGTACACGTCGCTTAAAAGTAAGTTGAAGACTATGAGCTTAATTGCCCAGCCGTGAATTAATCCACGCATGATTTGATTCGAAGTGAATTGTAATTTTAAAATAACTCGTTCAAGTTGAAGTCTTTTTGGCACCTTTGAGAATTGTGAGAGAGGAAACAGGGTTGAACTTGGATAAGAATTCCATTTTTGAGGGTAAGCTGACTGATTTCGGAGCTGTAACGATCATGAAAATTGAAAATGCAAACAGAGAATCTTTCCAGTCTTTCTAGATCTCTCAGATTTTTGACCCACATTTTATTTCATCAGAACCGAAATCACTTTCAGAAAACTTGAACTGCAGTTGTGGTTGTAATTCTTGCAGTTTTTAGAGCTTTCAGCGATGAGATAGTCACTAGTCCCGTCTTCGGGTTTTGACGATGATGGCCTGGAAGTTAAAATCAGTTTCGATTCATGAAGTGTAAAAATAGCCTTACGTGCAAAGAATGTGGAACAAGCTGCCTACAACTCCGTTATGTTCATGCAAGGCCGACCTTTTATTCTATAAGAATCCATTCTCTGCTCGATCGTCTTGTAAACATTCTTCCGTGAGAAAAAACTGAAATTATCGGCTTCTCTTGCGGCGTCAACACCGTCAACGAAAAGGATTTTGCTATTAAGTGATTTGCTGGGCAGAACGTAATTCGCTTCTAAGTTGTTGGGCATGAAAACATTCCTGTCTTTAAATCGACGGGAAGTGCAAGAGCCACGATATAATGAAAGAAAGTAACGGAAAACCAAATTGATTATTTAGACCAATTAACGCTCGAAAGAAACTTAGAAGATCAAAACGACGGGTGTTTCAGTCGTGAATTGAATTTCGGATGAACGAAATGATACAAAAGCTCACTCTGTGTTTTTTTGTTGTGCAATTGTTAGAAATTGTGGCACAAAATGTTCATTCAAGAGAAAAAAGATTTCTTGTCGTGCCACCGTAAGACACTTTCATGGTTAACTGTCAATTTAATCATCAAAAATATTTTCTAGAACTTCCCCGACACGTCATCAACTCATCAGTGGTATCGGAATTCCGCTGAACTTAGAATACGAAGCGATCACATTCGGGCTGGTTATGAAAGCATTTTATTTTCTTCCTGAAACTGTCAATCAGTTGAAGTTCATATATTTTCCTGATGTTTTTGGTTCGTTCTACATTTTTCTTCACCCGATGATTTTTTCTCATGAATTTTTTTTAGGAAACTACACGCCCTCAAATTACGCTGAAACTCAACAACAAACTTTTCCGAATGGGCGCAGACGAAGGCGCGAAATTCTCACTGACAAGACTACTGGGCAAAAATATGAATCATACGATGGTGAAGTTGAAGAAATCAACAACGCACCGCTCAAAAAAGCAGCAAACTCAGATTCTCAGTTCTACGACGACGTGTTTGAAGATGAATACGTGGAAAATGGAAAGACACCGAAAATCGAAAACTACCCCAAAGCAACAGACGAAGAACTTGCAGACACTTCTTCGTCTCGGTGGCTTATGTACGATGGATTAGCAAGGTTGTTAGACAGCAAGAAAATTCAGGGACGAGTTTGTGTCTTGCGTGGAATCTGTGAAGCAGCAGAGACAAAATTTTCTCACCATTCCGGTCTATTTGGAGAACTTTTGCACATCATTTTCACGTAAGTCACTTTCCAACGACTTC
>JPYR01000384.1:0-10720 GCA_000775305.1 Belgica antarctica
CGAGAATAGTTTTTTCTACAGATGAAACCGAATCAAATTTTCTCAAGCCATGAGTTGTAAAGTGGTAATCTTGCTCGAAACGGTAATTAGAGTGAAGTCATTTCGGTCGTAAAGGCAGAACTTTGTTCGTGAAGACCTGGTGACAACCAGTTATGACTAGCCACTGTTCGTCACTGCTCATCCTGTGTTCCGGATTGCATTAAGTATGCGGACAGGAAACGTCTTTTTCACTATTTCAGAACCCGCTTCATCATAAAATCATAAAACCTTTGACCTTTCAACTAACTTGTAATTTTCTCGTCCGCCGGAACTTTCCTGAACCGAATAACACGTTTCAATTCGTCATCACGTGCAAACAAGCTAACGACGATGTTCATCTGCAAGATTTAAATATACTTTAAGTCAGTAACAGTGACGTCAACCCGAAATCTTACATTTCCCTCGTCACGATAATAAAGAAGTTTCTCCAGATTTGCACTCTTCATTCCGATAACGGCCGCTTCCAGATTGCAATTGATGTTCGCCGACGATTTATTATACATGACTAACGTCGTTGATTCTAATGTCTCACTCGCGTTTTATTACTTATGACTCATTTATGTGATAAATTTGATAATGAATAATCTAAAATGGCATGACTTAAGTAACTCTTCAGTTGGACACTACTCAGCAATAAAAACATAGCTTTACGGCTTCTCCATAGGAAAAAAAAAATTCTTTGCTAAACTCAATTCCATCTCACAACAAAATATAATGTTACTACGAAAATAAACAAAACCTTCCTCAATATTTGACTTGATTACGACTGCCCGAACTTGACTCGACGTTTCTCAAGTGAAACTCAAGTCCAATGTTTGGCTACCGGCTACAGCATTCATTTTCCGCCGTACACGAATGTTTTTGCACAATGTTGCAGAAAACGTATAAATACGTTGTGATTTTTGTGAAATTCTTAATCGGTGTCGTTGAGATCATGTGAAGACGTGCTTAGTTTTGCATTCTTGCTCAATCTCCAGCCAGTGTTTTGGACGTAAAGAAGACTTGAAAGTCCAGCTTGTCTAATAGTAAATGGTTACCGCTGATAAAAAATTGATGGCAATTTATCTTCCGACATGAGAATTGTTTGAGCACGAAGGATTTTAATCGAGAGAAATTTTCCGCAGAGAGAGTGTCGAGAGAGAAATTGAGCGCCCCGCGTATTCCTTTATTTTTCCGTTCATTTTCCATTTTCCACATTTTGAGAAGGGTGTGCCTCCGAAATCAAGTCGGAAAAACTCTGAAAACAACTGCAAATAAAAATTAAAAACAGACATCAACGGCCCCAAAACAGTGCTAAAATATGTTGAACAGCTGCCCAAGACTGCCAGTGCACGTTATATGAGTAAAAGTGATCCCCAAAGATGGAAAATGAGTTGAAAATCTGATTCGAAAGATTCCATTTCTCATCCCTTTTTCACGGCTGATTTTTTCTTGAGAGAAAGAAATTTCATTCAATGTATAAATGTGTGAGTAGTGCCGTAGAATAGATACGAGAATACGCGAAAATTGCAAGTAAAAATGTGAGATGAATTTTCCTTGTTGAGTGAACCAAAAGTTGAAAGGAAGCGAAAAAACTAACAATAAAGTGATTAGTCTGATTTTTGTAACTTAAGAGATTTGTTAATCATAAGAAAACAAGCTAAGAATGGCGTTGGGATACGATAATCTACTGGAAGACCAGTTTCGAACACCTATTCTTGCGAAAATTCTACACGCATTGCCCCACTTGAACATCACATTTCACCGAACGAATAATACGTTCCGGCCCACAGATGAAATTTATCTCGAGGTAAGTCAATGAAAGACGATAAAAATCGATCTAAAATAATTTTCCGAAAAAACTTCAGAGTCTGGGAATTTTGGGATCAATTCCGGCAGCCGCCCTCATCATTTCACTCTTCTGTCTATTGCTGTACTTGATGTCGAGATGTTGCGACCGGAAGCCACGTCCAGCCCACTCAATTACAAGTCTAAAGGTTACTTTAAGCATCGTTACAGTTCTTTGTTGTGCCGCTATTGGACTTGGTAGGTGGAACTTTCTTGAAAATCCTTTTTTCATTTTTTTCTTCATGATTTTCTCTCCCGCTCCCCACTTCCATTTGAACATCATCATAAATTCTCCCGTGACTGCATGAACCATGTTCATGACCTTTTCTTTATTCTGACGTCTTATCAAACTTTGTTCACTCTTGTTGAAATCAGTAAATGTCATTTTCGCATATTAAATTACTGTTTCTTTTAGGTTTGTATGGCAACGATGACCTGCATAACGGGTTGCTTGAGGTTCTGACTGCCGGACGGAAAGTTGACAATCTCGTTTCATCAGTTCGTAACCAAACTAACGCGCTCGAACACACGCTGACTCAGAAGATTCGGCCGCAATTGACGGAACTGGCTGATATTTTCGATGAACCTGTTTCGAACCAAACTGCATTGTCGATGCTTATTGGCTCATTGGACATGGTTCAGAAGAACATCACAATTGCTACGAATGCTGCCGGAGACATCCGGCGTCCACTGATGGGAATTTCGATGAATCACATCTTGAACGTGAGATTATTTTTCTATAATTTTCTAAGATCGTGAATCACGAACATTTTCGTTACAGAAAGGAGATCAATATGAACTGATTCGCTGGCCTGGAACGGTCGCAATTTTGGCTCTGCTGCTTGTTCTTTGTGCGGTTCTGCTAGTCGGAGTGGCACGTCATTCGCGATGCGCCCTGATTCTCTTCTCGGTTTGCGGACTGGTTGCCGTTACGGGCTCTTGGTTGATGTCTGGAATTTACCTCTCGGTATCGGTCGCAATCGGTGACTTGTGCGCTGACCCAGCTGATTACTTGGTGACTCAATCACCTCCTGGCCTGCCGTCAGACGTTCTGCTGTACTACACCCAATGCGAAAGCATCCGATCGAATCCGTTTACTCAGCGTTTGAGAGAATCACAAACAGCAATCAGCAGTGCTCGAAACTCCATGAACACGGTCACAAAGGTCTCGTTGTCACTCTTCAAGAAACTACCGCAGCCGAAGCTGAGCTCGATAGTATCGGATTTGAACACTAGCGAGAGGTTACTAACTGGTATGCTTAAGAAAATTCATCTTTGTGAAACTTTATTTCTAACTTTTACATCCCTTCAAGGCTTAACGGCTTTGGTGGACTGCAAGCTCATACACTACAATTATCTGGTTGCTACGCGTGGACTTTGTGAAGGTGGTTTAATGGGATTGGTTTTAATGCTCATTGCAAGCTTCTTGGCTGCATGTCTCTTGACAGTCATGGTATATTTCCAAGTTGAACAGCAACGAACTTTGTGTAACATTTTATTTTTCCCCAAAGATCTTCATCGATTCACATACATGGATTTACATCAGAAAGCGCAACGATTATGCTCAAGTTGAAGAACAGCAGTACATTGCTCAACAGCAGCAACAACAATTGCTTCAAAGTCACCAAAACATGGCCCACCGAACTTTACCACGACAGCAAAATGGGTAAGAACAAGTTTACTTTGAATTCATTAAAAGAGTATTTAGACATTCACCGTATTGAACTTTAAAACTGTCAAAGACACGTTCTGAAAGTTTCTTTCAACTGTGAAAATTCCAGCCCACCACCAGTCATCAGTGGAGCACACACGTTGCAACATCCGTCGAAGGCCAAGCACCATGACGCAATGGCTTTGGCACAAGCTCAAGCTCAGGCTCAAGCTCAACATCATCACGCTCAAATGCGTCAAATGGGTTTGGGAACGCAGACTCTTGGACGACATCACAGCCCAAATCAAATGCGTCAGAACAGTGGTAAGAATTCTCATAAATTTATCACGAATTGGACACTACCCATTAAAACTTCAATCTGTTTCAGCTTGCGCCGATCACTCTCACCCACATCCAGCACTTCCTTCGCAACAGCAAAACATTTACCAAACTCAACAACAACTGCAGGGACAGCATGCACACTACAAACAATACAATCCGAATGTCTCGTTCACTGACAACTTGCCACCACCTCCAATTATTACTACAGCAGCCGCACATCCACCGCAAACTATTTCCGGTAATCCAAACTACACGCAACAGCAGCAGATTTACATTCAACAGCAACAGATGTATGCCCAGCAGCAATATCAGACCTTGAGGCGAAAGCAAGCAATGGCCCAGCAGGCACAGCAGATGAATCAACAAATGGCACAAGAGACTATGTATCAGGCACAGCAACAGCAAAATCATGCTTTGCCACCACCTCAGCAGATGAATCACGTCAATGCGGCACCTCAGCAGGTTCCAATGCAGCAGCAGCAACAGCAGCAACAACAATACGTCGTCACGTCTGGAAACTTCACGCCAGCTCCACCGTCAGCTACAATGGCCGTTGTAACATCCAATAATTACGTTCAGTCCCCAGCAACCATGGCCGTTGTGACTTCAATCAACTCGAGCTACGTTCAGTCTGCGGCCATTTCATCTCAGCACACAACGTCAATGGAAAATTCATCGTTTGATAGAGATAAACAGATTTACAAGTGTTCGACACTGGGACGTCACGTTGGCAAGTACAACGAGCAGCGTCAGAACCTGGTGCCAGCGGTCATTCCGACAGTTCCGCAAATTCCGAAATACAACGGACAACAGCAGCAGCAAATGACGATGGCAGCTCCAAACAACCACTTAGCGTCGAATAATCTCTCTTCAACCATTCGGCCTTCCATTCAGAATTGTCCACTGCCTGACATTCCCAACATTCAAACGAGTACTTTTAAAAGTAACAACGATACGATAGGCAACGACTTGCCTCAAACTAGGTGAGTCTCGATGTTTTTTATGTGAAAATTAAGCTTTACAGATCACGATTTTGACAGGTTCTACACTCAAAAAAGGCCAACAGGAAAGGCAGTTCCACTACCGAAAATTAGTTCATTTGAATCGAATCAGCCACCGTATTTGAACAACATCAACAATAATCATCAGTCGCAACAAAGCAGTGATAATAATAGCAATATGAAAAGCTCCATAAACAACAACAACATAAATTCAAGCCAAATGAACAACAATCAGCAGCACCAGTTGTTGCAACAGTTACCACCACCGCCCCCCGAACCCACGGCTGATGAAAATTACGCCGTGACGGAATTATGAACTGAGTTATAATATAGCGAACGAGCTGATAACGTTGACGAAGCGATTGCGTTTGTGCGAGACACGCCGTATGTATCAATTTGAGCAAGCCTAAGAGAAAACAGACAGTAAACGTACTGAGTGAAATGTTGGAACATATCTTGACCAAGATCGAAAGCTTGACAACATTTTTTAATGAACCAAACGACACAGGCCGTTACACAAGACATCAATCTTTAACAATGTTCCACTTTTTGTAAACTTTAATGGACGAAAATCATGGATGAGGATGTAATTGAGAAAGTTCACTCTTACTTCCCTGTTAGGCGGCTTTTATAATGTAACTTCCTTTTTTATTGTGATGGTGTTGTGTACCCGAGAAATCATCATTATGGTAAAACTTTGTACATAAATGAAACTTTGTCGCATGGAACTTTGAAGTCATTTAAACTTTTAGGATATCGAACATCGTACATAGTGAAAATTGATACAAGTTCTAGTCATTGAAACATTGTTATTACATTCCGAATCATTAACTTACTCAATAACTAAGTCAAGTGAGTTTTAAAACATTGCATCCATTGCCATGCTTCAGCGAACTTGCTTCCTTCACGTTTCTTTGAAACCTTTTCTGTGTTTTAAAAGTTTCTCTGATTTGAATTCAGATTATTAAGAAAATTATCAAAATGTACTCAAAAAGATCGTAACCGATAAAATTCGTCAATCGAGTAGTCAAATTGGGAAGAAATGTATAAATTAAAAACTCAATTTTATGATTGTAAGAAGAACTAGCGAATTATGCAAACTAATTTAACATAAAACGCTTTTTTATAGAACATATTTTTTAATTAAATATGAAATGGAGATGTGAAACTCAAGTCAAATAGATTCAGGATCCACAATAGGTAACGAAATGAGTTGGCAGCTTGAAATTGCAGCACATAGAGATGTTGCAGTTCAGTAATCTTGTGGCAATCTACACAGAAACTTAAGATAGCTGAGTGCATGTCGACAAAATCTAGCCGTTGCCACAAAACAACCTTCTGATCGGCTCCAACGTTGATTTCTCTTGCATAGACTGATTTTCTACCGATCACCCTGACTAACTCTTTTTAATTCGAGAAGTTAGTTCCACAATTTTTACAAACAGATGAAAAAGGAAACAAAAAGCTTTGTGAGACTCTCTTGTGCTCTCAAAGACCGCTCATTCAACATACATAAACGAAGATTTTGAACGTGGTACATATTAATAAGACTAAATGTTTTAAGCCCAGGACAGAATAGTCATTTCGGTCTCATTCTCTTTGGGATGTTAATAGCAACAGCAAAAAGCATGAAACGGAATCAAAGGAAAGGCATTAAAATCATTTCTTAGACGAATCTCATTTGTAAGATAACGCGCTGAATGAACGGCAGCAAAACTAATACATGATAAAATAAAAATTAGTGGGTTTAAAAATATTAACTGTCGTGTATATTTTCAAAACAAAATTCGTCAAAGGTTTTCAAATCGAATCTTTTATTTATTTATAAGAGACAAACTGATATTCGTTTGATTATTAAACTATTCATTGCAGGAATTTTTTAAGTGAAGGAAGGTTAAAAACGTTGAATTAAGTCGATGTCTCGGCCTGAGCTTCGTCTGTAAGCGATGTCGCGGTGGGTAGAACGGCACTTGCTTGTGCAACTGCAGCCTGTGGTGCCGCGGCCGTCTTCGAAGTATTGCTACTTTGGCTCTCGTTTCTTGAATGACTTGTGCTGTTAGAAGCTGAAGCTTTTAGTGGTAATTGAATGTGGTACCTGTAGATGTTTTCTGTCGATTCAACAACTCCCTGCTGGAGATTTAGAGATCTGCCTCTGATGCCACTACCGCCGTCTTTGGGCAACGGGTTTATCCAATTCAGGACGCTTCCGACGACTGGAACCACTCTCAAAATGCCGTCGTTCCACACCTTCTCATCGGCTTCCTTCCGCAAATCGACTTCAGCATCGTGAATTCCCTTTCGGATGACTTCCGCCATCGAGTCAAGAACTTTAGAGCTCTCTTGAACGGAATTACCAGCGCTAATGACAAGGTCAAGGAGTTCTTCGATGTCCGTTTCAGAAGTGACCATTCCAAACCTAGAAATTGGTTCGTGAAGTCTTTGCATTTGATATGCGACTCAAACTTACCTGATGCAGGCAATTCCATCAGCCGATTCTCCTAAGCTAAACGCGTTGTCACTCGAACGAAGCTTTTCCACAAGCTGGATGTTCAACTTGTTGAGATCGGCCTTCCCTTGATCTGTTTCGATAGTCTCCATGTTTTCAGGAACGTAATTAACGCCACCCAAGCCAGCCCAGTCATCAGACAATTGTACGAGTCGTAGGACTTTGCTGCCTTCGACCAAGCTGTTAAATTCCTGCTTCTTTTCAACGGTTGCACTTAGAATGTCAGACTGGGCTTCAAAAAATTCTCGGAATTGCACGAAAGTTTCGATTGATGGGACCTGCAAAGTAATTGAATGATCAACGATCAAGAAGTTCAAATTTAAAGAAAATTCTTACCTTTTCTCCCATGCTAAGCTCGAATGGACTGTAACGTATACTAGTGCCAAAGGTAGGATGTTCCAGCAATGACAGCTGGACTTGAGGGAAATCTCTCTCCAGAGTCTGGTACAGCCAACTGTTAAGCCTCGAGTAATACAGCGCGTCCAGGTCCTTATCGTTTGATTTCTTCGAAGGACTGGCTTCGTCAACGATTTCTTCGACGTGGGATCCGTCAAATTGGAACAGGACAACGGTATCGAAAGACGATTCCTTGGTTTCCTCAGATGCCGATGGAGCATTGCTCAACAGTTTAAAGCCTTTGATTTTGGAGATCATGTCAAACATGATTTTACAGCTATGGAATGCCTGAACAATTGCGTTGGTGACTCGTTCGCGTCCAGTGTTTTGCAACACTGTCCAGAGGGGGAACGATTCAATCTTTCGCATGTCACTTTCGATCTCGAATACACTTTGGTTCAACGCTGGGAACGGTTTGTACAACAGAACCGTCGGGATAGTCGGCAGTCCCAGCCAACATTCTAATTCCAGAGACATCGAGTTCACTCGTTTCGTTATCTCCGGTTGGTTTTGAGCAAGTGCGAAAGAAGCAATCTGGCTTCCAGTGATGTGCAACCAAAGTTCATGTTTTTCCGAAAGAACTGACAGTTCTTGCAACGATCCATCAACGTCACCGCTTAAGCTCGATCCAAAATCAGCAAAAAACATCAAAGGAACAACTGCGACACTCTTGTCGGCTTCGATTTGCTTTTCCAACTCTGCCACGTCGAGAAAACTGCTCGCACTAATAACGACCTTTATGCACTGCTGCGGAAGGCTGATTGAGTGGGCGGCAAACTTTAGGTCAGGCAAGTACGGGTTGTTGCTGTTGATGTAGATTGAAACGGGCTTGATTCCCTCGTATCCCTCACTGGGATAATTTTCAAATTTCCGCACAAGGGCTAAACGCAGCGTTTTAGCTAGGCAATCGGTATTTGTCGGCAGAAATGTCGCCACAGAGTCAGTGAAGAATAGATCGCTGAGCCAACTCGAAGTTTGCGAGTGAATGCTGTTCGAGATTTTCATAAGTCTCGACCCGGGAGAAATAGTCTTGATGTAAGAAAGCACCGATTGGGAAACAATTGCCAGATGAGAGATATCTTAAAGTTCAATTTGTTTAATCAGCCTGTTTATCAATGTTTAGACAGTCTACTTACCATCAAGGACCGGCATAAAAAATTCATCGTCATCATCAGCTAAAATCAAGTTTTCCAGATTCCCGAAAATTTCGTACGCTGGCGTGGGCTCATTTCTGAATTCGCTGTTAACTGCCGTTGTGGCCGGGGCGGACCCTCGAAGCAGCTCCAGGTTCTCCAGCTTCGTGATCAGCTTTGATGAGCTGACAATTATTTTTTCCGTCGCCTGAAATCCACAAGAAAGTTAGGATTTGTTCAAAACCACATCCACTGCCATGATCTTGGCACTCACAGAAGGTTCTTGCTGCGTTTCATCCATTTTTTAGTTCACAATTCCTTCGATCTTCTGAGCCACGAATCGATTCTCAAAAATGAATCTTTATTTTGCCAACAAGATACAAAACTTAGATTAGCGAAACTAAAGTGGGATTATGGCGCTGAGGGGTAAGGCAGCGATGTGTTGGTTTGAAATATTTAAAGCCGTTTGGAAACATGTGGAAAGCAGTTTTATGTTAAAAGTTTAAACAACAATCGTCAACATCTGGGGGTAATTTTATTTTTTCATAATAAAATACAAACATATTCCAAGCGTTGAAAGTCGCCGCCAACAACATTTTTGATAGCATTGATAAATGGCCTGAGTTAACGCCTATAAAATAAGTTTTAAAACACCAAACCTTAGTGATTTCAAGTAAACCTTTTGAGGGATTAAGGAATTAAAGAAGAACGCCTAGTAATAATAAAATTTTAATAAAGCATTTAACCGAAGCCCTCTCCCGTTTCACTTTCGCCAATTCACGTTAATGACTTTCGTCTTATCTCTTTGTGATTGACACGCCGATTCGACATCAACCGTTGTCCTTTGGTGATCTTCTTAGCACAATGAATCTAGGCTCTTATCTTTTGAGAACTCAGCTCATAAACAATTCATTGAAACCTCTTTCAATTTTCACACTTGAAACTCATTGTGTTCGTCTGCTTTTCACCCGAAGCAAACACCGACAAATCAATATAAATATTCGAGGTGTTCACAAAAAGTTATTAGTTTTACCTGTTCATCTTTAAGTTGTGTCTTTTCTCGATGGCCAGCCCGGAGAGAACAATAATAGGAGCATAAAGGCACTTGAGAAATACAAAAGGAGAATAACAATAAAATCTGATTTTCGTTCCATTCTTAAGATCCATTTACTCCAGTCGTTCATTGTAGAGATTTCTGGGTTTTTTCTTCTCATTTCACCTTGCATTGTTTGCCGATGCTTTTCGGTTCTAAGAATTTAAGATGCTGCTTTCAAGAAGAGGGACGTTTGATCCCCAGAAAGAACAGCAAACGATGTAAGCGGATTGCATTTCAAATCCATTTAAAAAACCCTCAAAAACAAAGTTATTTGGCTCATCTTGTTTCAGCGTCTTGCGATCAGATAATTTATTGCTTTGCATAAATATTTCAATGAGATGGATCGCGTGTCTTCGAAAAATATTTTGAACGACAAATTCATGATTATTTAAAATTGGATGTCAACGATGAAGCCATCGAAGGTCCAATTTTAAGACAGTAGTCAAGCCAGTGTGACTTACTGAGAATTCGCATTCAGGTACCAAGGCAACGAACCGGGAGACTCTTTTCGATGGTTATTATCAGCGCAAATTCAATCTATTGAAAGTATCATTCAAGCCGAGTCTAAAAACACGAAAATTCTTTTATATTATTTTTTTTGTGTGCCTTTCAGACAGAAGACAACAAAAAACTCGTTTACTCAAATTCCAAAACAGCGACAAGTTGTAAAGTTCTTTTATTCTTTGCTGTATTAAAGTGTGTGAAGGAGAGAATAAAATCAAGAGAAAA
>JPYR01000384.1:10783-39242 GCA_000775305.1 Belgica antarctica
ATAACAAAATTTAATGTGACTGTCATCAAAGCCTTAACTAAGGTCTAACAATAGTTGAGTCTTCTAATGAACACCCTGAGCCTTCAAAGTCTGGTTCTCTCGAAGCGCCTTGCTCTCTTTCGCTCTCTTCACGAATATTTTTTTCGTTCGCTTTGTGGAAATACTTCTCAGTCTGAAAAGAGCTCGGATAGAACCCGGATGGATAATTCAAGTTGCTTGCCGTTCTTCTAGTGACATAAACAGAGTGACGGAACTTTACAAGTGACATTCAAACGTTCTGTGGACTATCAAGTAGGAGTTAAGCGATAGCATGAATAATCGGAGCGGCAGCCAAATAACTATCAACTTGCTAGTGCTCTGAAACATGATTCTCTTAAGCTTTACTGAAACGATTCGTTTGAACAAACAAAGAAAGTGATTCACCGTCTTGCGAATGTTTACAACTTTAAATCTTCCAGATATTTTTTATTAATGTTGAAAGAGTGTAGTGATTAAAGTTCTTAGTAAACCATAGAATAGAACATCAAGTGACCGTCACAACGTTGTAAAACTGAAAAATACATAAAATAAATAAGCAAACAATAGGAAGAAGAAGGAATCTTCGCGGGAAACTTCTGAGTATTTTCACTCTGAAAAACGTAAGTGCAAAAAAATGCGAGATGATGTGGATGTGTTATGTTTTTTCGCCGGCTAAATCAGAGACCGTGTTTATATATTCCGCTTGTACACGAGCGCAGAATGAATAAGAGAAATATTCGAGCAAATGTATTCCTAAAGGTCAAACCGAACAAGAACCCACAAAATTCCGGCGAAGTGGGAGTTGAGGGCTAAAAGTCTCGATCAGAAATTGACCGCAACTTTCGTGCGTCACGGGCCTTCGAAAAAGTTATCAGACATTCTTGCGGGATAGCCACGAAAAAGTTAATAACGCATAGTTTGGAAGCTCTAGGCGAAGAGAAGAATACAATAAACTGGTTTATCGGTCATTATGTGTGAAGAATCAGAATAGGATTCATTTAATTTTTTTAATGGCTCCTAACGACTACTATGAAACTACTTCTTCTTCATCAGAATATGTGAAGTTAATCCAAAGTCTGGAATTTGCTTTTTTAATGAAACAGGAATACAAGCAAACAGGTTTTTTTTTCTTAAATCTCCAAATTATTGTTTCTTCTCACTCTTTCTCGTGTGATATTGTGATGTCGAAGAAGTAAACTACCCGAGAGCGTTAGAATGATGGATGGAATTTCTTAATTGTTTAAGCTTTTATCAGAAAACATAATTTTGGCTCGTTAGAAAGCCTTCAAGTCCAACTTGATTGTTCAAAGCGCCCGGGAACTTTTCCGGACTGGCGCTTGAGACCACAATGGCTCGGTGATTTCATCGGAATCTGCTGAGAAGACAAGTTCTGCATGAACTTTTAAGCTGCCCAGGCAGTGAACAGCGTGGAGAAGGAACAAGAAGTTTAAGATTCTTTCAAGATGGAATTCGAAATTGAAATTTTGTCAAAAGCATTTGTTCGTTTGCTGTTCCTGGGAATTTTATCAGACTTTGTTGCCTACGGCGAGGCTTTTAAAGCTGGGCGAGATGGGAGAAGAGATTGTTTTAAATGTCCATGGTTTCCAGTGAAACTTGACGAGTTGATGATTATTTATTACAACACGTGTCGAAATAACTTCGTTGGACACTCAAAGGCACCTTCGTCGCTTTTCTGACCGTTCAAATGAATCATAAAACAATTTCTTAGATTGAAGATTCTTCAGAAGAACATGAAACATTCATAACTAGTAAGATTGCTGCTTACATTTTCACTTTCCATCATCAATTTCGTTTTCTCTTGACGGCATTCGGGCTGATTCAAAAATTGCGTCATCGATTGTAAATAACTCATGATCAGCGTCGCGTACTGTCATCTCTTGTAAGCGCCAAAAATTTCTTTTTAAACCTGTTACATCAATCACCGACCGAACCGCACCTCGAGAATTACAAGTTTTTGCTGCAGACAACAAAAACGCAAAATCGCTCATTCAATGCAATTCATTTTTGCTGCACTAAGATGTTCATTGCCCTCTTTATTCCACCATTATAACCGTCTGAGTCATCACAAAATTAGTTTTATGTTGTGTTTTCATTTTGCCGTCCCGTAATTTTTTGCGAATGCAATTCAACATGTGTAATTAAAAGTTTTTTTTACGCGATGCAAAAATGAAATCCCCGTCCGAGTAGATTCTACCGCCGCCGACTACGACGACGAAGAAGACGATTGACTTGTGCATGTGCTACATAATTCATTATAGTATCTTACTATTTTGAGATATTTTGTCAGCACGAGATCAAATTGGATGTGCATCGCAAATTGATGCTTCATTATAATGCCGCGAAAAATCTAGACCAGAGACAAAATTTCTTTCCCGTTTGGCAGTAAGTCAAGAAAACTTACTAAATTGTGGTAATTATGTACGGCCAGTTCTATCGAGAGCCATATAGATGACGAAAGGGCACAAAAAATATCTTGTTTCGTCTTACGAAGCTCGACGAAAATATTCGTGTACACGTGTATTCGGAAAATCCTTGAAAATGTTGTTGAAGAACGTTCAAAAGTGACGTCACAAGTTCATGGCAGGCTAATATTTCATATTGGCAGAGCGCGGTTTGGCGTTGTAGTAGATCTGTTTGATGTCATTCGTTTCTCGTGAACAAACCCAGGTCTATGAATGAATTTTCCATTCTTTCCCCGCCGCTCACAATCTTGTGTAGATTTATTTTCAAGCTTTTCTTCTTGATTTTCCTCTCTTTGTCCCCATCCCTCTGTGGCTGAAATGAGCAAATGGCATGAACGCTTTGAGAATGGCTTGGTCATGATGAAGTTGAACGCTTTTTGGAGAGATGTTCTGAGTTTATCGACAAAATGTTCATCAAATAAACTGAGAAAATTTTAGGCTGCGAGCGAGAGTTCTTAGAAATTGCGAACATGATGGTTGAGCTTTTGAGTGATTGAACAAGATTTCAACTGAATTCAAAGTGGCTCATTGATTATTAACCGAAATTGTCAACTCGGCGTGAAGTATCATCAAAGATAAACATTTCAAGGCCTTCAACATCATGATAAACAGATTAAGGATCCGTTCGAGATTGCTGTCAGACGTAAGATGTTGATCTAAATCTCTCTTCTCAAGGATTTCCATCAATCGCCCACTTTAAGCTCGTCACGATAATTGAAAGGTGTCCCTTCAATAAGGCCGCCCATTGAAATCTTGCCTTATTAAATCAATCAATAAACAACAAAATATGCTAATCGAGCTCTCCGAAAGCTCCACACAGACAGAACAATAACTTTCATGTTGCCCATTGACAACCGCTACGTCCGAGACTTTTCTTCTTTGTTACATCCTTTATGAAAATAAGCTTTCTGTTGTTATTGTGCTTCGTGTGTAGGCTTGTACAATCACCAAATCAACGCCACCCCCAAAACACCCTGCTTTCTCTCGTTCTCTCGATCAACATAGAGATTCTGCCGAACTCTAGTCGCAACGGAATGACATGCGCCGCTCCACATAGGACGAGATGAAGTAAGCAGCAAATTTTGCTTTTGCATAAATTTAACAAGACAATTTCGAGTTCAACTTTTTTATTTTCGATTTTTGACGCCTCCACGAACTTTGCAGGCGAATGCGACAACTGCTCAGTAACAGGGTTCTCAGTTGACCTTGCTCTTAAGCTATCAACAAGAAAATTTCAGTGTAGCGAAGCATGTGCGACGGATCTTCTCCACCCCACACCGCTTTCTCACCCACTCGGCGCCTGTTCTGCTACCCGCTTTCGGTTTTACGTTTTATAGTGTAAGCTCTCAAATCACAACATGGTTGTGGAATCGTACTCTCGAAAACGGAGCGTAGGTGTTGCTAGAGCACGAAACGAAAGTTCCCAAATGCTGGTTTCCACGATATTTTCATTCTCTGCTTGATAACACATTGATAAGAGTTTTCATTATCACCGCGCAAAAATCAGCGACATCTTTGCAACCTTCGTCCTAAAATAACAGCAATTCCATCGCAAAAACCTTCTCAAAGGTTACCTAACAGCCTACACACTTAAACAAATAATTTCCTTTTTCTTTTCGGCCTGCAAGCGGCAGTAACTCGACGAATTTCCATGACGAGTACGAATTTTTCCGATCTAAAAATAATCTTCCAGCTAGCTGCCGTTTCCTTGAACACGGTCAGCAGCAACAGTCAAATGGAATTAGCAACTACGAATTATTTTAAATTGCAAAACAATCTGATGAAATTCGTTGACATGAAATGTTTGGACTATTTTTATTTGGAAAAAGGTTTTTCTGTGGAAAATTTATTTTTGTATCAAATATTCAAAAAGTCTAATCATAAATTATTGAGAAACATTGATCTAAATTGTATCGACCCTTTGATGGTCCGGTAAGAAGAAAAGTTAGAAAACAAACCAGTCGTCCAAAATTTTTTTTGCCCTTCCGCTAAATTATCATTCGATTTGAAGATCTTATCACGTCTTTCGAAGAATTTATAAAAAAAAACAGTTCAGTTTCATCTCCAACTCGCTAAAGTTGCACACTTTTCTGCTGTGTGAAAATAATTGAATAGCCGGGATAGGTGTGTGGGATGTGTATTAAGATAAGCGCAGAGATAGAGAAGTAAAATCAAAAACTAATTCGTTTTCTACGCGAACCAAATGAAAACAAGCGCAAACTGAGAGCGAGAGAGAAAGGAACGAACGATTGTTGGAAAAAATAATGTTCAAGGCCAATGAAAACCGATATTGTTTTGTTCAATTCACATAACAGACGTTTTTGCGGTTGTAAGCCGGGTGAATGTGAGTTCCGTAAAACAAAATTTTCTTCTTGCATTATTCCAAGATTAAAGATTCAATAAACAAATATATGTTCGCTCGCATTCCTTCTTCTTCGTCTTCTTCTGATAAACTTGATGGAATCACACAGACTTGTGACAACGTAAGAAAACGTACACACGCTGTGTGGGTGACAATCTCAATAAACAATAATTAATAATTTAAAGTTTGTTGGCGACTTGTTGACTTTTCAGCTCGAAGCTCGATGATTAAACTGCAACTGTGGAAGATTTAAATGAAAAATTAAATTCTCAGGAATGTCCTAGCGTCGACTTTTCACAGCTCTCATTTTGTTCGCTAGCGGTTATCAGCTGATGCCATATAATTTGACCTACGTCTGATTATGTGACATCGATTAAGCCGGCGTTTTATCACGCTCTGCCGTTTTTCAGTTGACTCGGAAAAACGACAGTTTAGCTCAGTCAACAATAAATTAGAAATCGCAAAGAGATGTAAGCCTTCTTATCAGCTGACAGTAAATTTCAGATTAGCTGAATTTTGCTGGTGATTTTCGTGACATCACTTGAGTTATTGGCGAATAATCATTGAGAGCTGAATGACGTCATTTCGCCAACGTCCCCACGACTGAAAAAATATTTCCGTTCATAATGGGACTAGAAACATGAACAGCAGCGACAGTGTTGGAGTTTTGTCTGCAGTCATAATTGTGATAAAATGAATTACTCCACTTACTTTTAGCGACGATAAAATAAACAACTAGCGAGAATAATTTTCATTGACGCTGAAAACTGTCTGCAGATTTTGTGACGTTCTTTTGCCTGCGGGAAGACTCATTATACATTCATGAGAAATCTTAAATCATTGTTCTACGGACTTGTGAAGAATCTCAAATGTCTAAAATCGTTGGATTTGTAAATATGAAATTCCTTGTGTATCTGTTTGTGTGTTCGTAAGCAATAGTCTGTGGAATAATATTTACATTTATCATCATCACCGAGCCAGTAACGACCGCGACTTTATCACAAATAAAGAGTAATTTACATTGAATATTTCGCCAGCGAGATTATCTTCTTTGTTTTGGCTAAAAATTGAGCCGGTTTGTCGAAGAACATTGATTTTGACCTTGACTGAGCGGTCTTCTCAAACAATTCCCATCTGCAAGCCTAAGGTTTCCATTTAGGCGACAATTCGGCCACACTTTGTTACATTTGCATAGAACTAACCAGGGCCAACGAAACATAAATCAATATTGACTGAACGTGAGCACTTAATTGTGATACCAAAAGTGCAAAGTGTACTTCGACCTTGATCATGACATTGATTCAAAACTGTTTCAAACTACCGCAGCACTTTTGTTTGAACGAATCTATTTAAAACTATTTTTTGTATAAAAAAAAGTGCTGGTCACTAAGCTATAATGCTTTGTACTTTTTGTAAAGAAAATTACCCACGGGCTGATCTGACGGGTCGTTCAAAGTTTTGTCTCAGAAGAAATTAATTTAAAGAAACTCAAACATAATTTTGAAAAAGGTTTTTGAACTTTCTCTTCATGATGACGTAACTTCGATTCGACCCCCAAAGAAGAGTGTGTAGTCGATGGATGTTTGCGATAACTTTTTTTTATTTTAAAACTTGTAAATAAGTTCGCTCATTCTCTGTTTTCTCTCATTTCAGTTGCGGACACATTGGCTTAGCACATTAAATGCTTTCTGCAGTCGAGCTTCACACCGGTCCGGGAGGGGTTGGGATTTATTCTCACCATCCGCCGTTTGGCAGACCATCGGCAGCGCACTTGCAGCAAATGCCACTTGTTTCATCGACAATAATTCAACAGAAGCAAAACTCACAAATGTCAGAGACAGAGTTTGCACGTCCCAAACCTAAAAGCATGTCACCTTCGACTGTATCTTTATCTCCGACTCAAAAATACTCGCATCATGAACAAATTGGACCCGTCAACCTAGCAGTGAGCCATCAGTCGTCGTCGCGAAGCGCTTCTCCCATCGGCGGTGAAAATCACAAAGACATTGACGTAGTCGGGCTGGGGAATTCGTCGTCGAACATGATCGGTCAGCCTTTGTCGCCCTACGTCAGCTCCAGTTCCCGCGTTCCATATCCGACAAGCTTGGGTACAAACGCTTATCAAGCGCTCAACTACAACTTTTATGGAAATCGATATGGGTATGAATCACATTTGAATGTTTTGCAAGTCGATCGCTGATTTTTGTTTACTTTTTAGTGCCCCGTTGTTTACACATCGTTCCGCTTATCCCCAGCACCATCCGAGCCGTCCAACTTATTTGCCACCCCAGCTAGACTCGTATCCATCTTACTTATCCGCTGCTGCAGCGCCCTACACGTCGAACTCAGTTGGCGGATATTCCACAATAGCTTCGCCGCAACTGCCATCGAACCCTGAAGTTTCGTCTTCGTCCTACAAAACTACTTCCGAAAGATCTCATTCAATGCCTTCGTCGATCAATGGCCACCACCCGTATTCAATGAAAGAGAAAGACATGAAGTTGACAGTTTCAAGAACTGGACACGATCCGAGAAACAACAACTTCAAAGTGCCTTCTGGGAAGGAGGGATCACTAAAGCACCGTATTTTAACAACATCCCGCCCTCTTAGCGACAAGCATGGAACAATAAACCATCCTGCCAACCGGTACGATTCTAAAGAAATCAGATTACAGCATCACCTAATTAACGATTGTTTTTCTCGTTTCCTTGTAGCTCGTCGCAGCATAGCAACAACACACTCCTTAACTTTACACGTGGATCTCTGATTGAGTTGAGCAACGGATCGTTGCGTCGGGTCGAGGAATTACGCACCGAAGACTTCATTATGTCTGCCGAGAAGTCTCCAGACCTGCAGCTGGCCGATTCGACAGTCGTGAAAATACATTCACTCGGCAGTAACAACTTCGTAATGATCACATTCAGCTATGACAACAACAGGTCAAAGGTGAAATATTAAAGCTTTCAATAACAAAAACAATAGCTGACGGGTTTTTTCGGCTTCAGGTTGACATTGAGGCGAAACTCGAACATCCGTTCTTTGTGTACGGCCAGGGATGGGCTTCCTGCAACCCCGACGGATCGATGAATGCTTTTGGACTGAAGTGCCAGCGTCTGCAAGTTGGAGACGTTTGCATTTCTTTGAAGCTTCGGGAAACGACGAAAATTGAACCACAAGCTCCCGTGCAACAGAAACAGCGCAATTTATACCATCAACAGATGCAACAAAGGGAAATGTACTGCCAGCAAGTTAAGGAACAGCAGCTACAGCAACATGATTCACTTCCACAGAATCTCTCGCGTCGCGCATCAACGAACTCCGCCACAACGACAGAAACGTCAATTGCTCAAATGGCAAAATATTCTCCAGCTTTCTACAGCCTTCAAATGTCACTCATTGCCGCTGCAAGTCAAGGTCGCATTCCAGCTTCCTACGCCGCTGACTTCTTCAACGACGAACCCTCTCTGCATCCCCACGATCTGAATACCTCCATGAACAACAGCGTTTCGACTGACAAAATGTCACAAAACAGCACCTGTTCGTCTTCACAAGACATTGAAGACCAAAACTCTCGGAAACGTCGTTGGTCGGCACCTGATAACGTCGACGACGAAGAGCAAACAAACCAGACTGTGAAATAAACAACTGTTTGGAGTTGGTCAAAAAAAAACGTACTATAGCACAAACCAGACAAAAACCTATCGAAATGTACATAGAAACCAACCTCATAAAGTGATCTCACGCCAAGTTTCTGTTTGGTTTCACTTCGAGTTATTAGAGTCAGATGACAAAGATTTGTTCTTAATAACACAAAACGCTTATAAAATTGGAGGGTTTTTTCATGCCCGACTCTGGAGTCTACAGAGATAAACAGGTACAAATCAAGGTAACAATAATCCACGCTGCTGATGAATTGTCGTGTTTCAAATTAATGTCCTTTGAGAGACAATTTTATTATGTTTCGTCTGATTGTTCAGAGTTGACGGTTCAGGGAAGTAATTGAAGATGGAAATATGACGTCTCAAACTAAGCGAAATCCATTAAACTAGAAGGAAAATAAAGAAGAAATGATTAATCGGTGGATATATTCAATCTAAAGTAAAAGATCTCATTGAAATGTTGAATTTCGAATGTAGCGTATGAGAACAAGATGTATGTTGAATTAAACACACAAAAGTACACTTTATAAAATGCAAAGAATATTTTCTTAAGAATGTTTTATAAAAGAAATAAGAAAAAGAAGAAAAAAATGGAAATCGGTGTCTTAAAAAAGTGAAAATTACTTGTAAAGGGGAATGTGATTTTTTAAAGAAACGAAATTGTGAGTTGCTTTGTGAAAGAACTTATTACGATTAGGTGTTACGCGTCTAGACATCGTTCAGTTACACATCTTAGATGCTTTACTTAGAAAGTTTTCTTTTTCAAAGCGACTCAGCGATTCTGACGACATAAAAAATGTATTTTCTTAAAATGTTGACTTTTATAAAAAAAAAGAAAATGTGTCAGAGAGTTTCTCTCTGTCTCGTCATTTCCTAAGAAAAGACCTTTTCTATAGATCTGAAATTCGTTCAGAAGCGAGGTTCCTTCCTCGTTATGAATTTAAAAGGAAATTTCATTCAGTTGTCACAAAATTCGTTCCTTCAAAAAGCATGAAAATTCAAAGTTCAACGCTTGAAAAGTGAAAATCGTGAGCTTCCGGTCGAGGAACAAGTTGAAATGGACAAAAGCTCCTAAATTTTAAAACAAATCGCGTCGACGTTTTCAGCGAAAGGAAACTTTTATCGAAAACGAAATTTTTAATTTGTCAACTGAAAAATAATTTATAATGTGATGTTCAATATACTGACGAAAAAAATCTGTTTTAGGCTGTTGTGTTTTAAGCATTCGTAATTTTGTTCTTCCATTGAAATAAATAAGCTTCAACTTGTTTATTGTTTAAACTGTGAAACGTTTTATTAAGATTTGTTTTCAATTATCTTCTAATTAAAAAAAGGATAAATGAGAAGAAAGATTTTTTCACCAAGTTGACACGTTAGGCGGGAAGCTCCTAAATAGTGCGATGCAGACAAGAGTTGAATCATGAACATTAAATTATAATTTAGAAACGAGAAAAACTATTTTTATGAAATTCACGATGAACATTTGTCATTAAAAATGTAAAATAAATGGACATGAATGAATCTATCGCTGTTATTACAATTCTCATTTCCAGATTCCAGGTCATCTCAACCCTTGGTTGATGGTCCTTTCTACTTGTTGTGGGCTTCGCGCTGGTGCTTTTTAAGATTAGCTCGGAGATGAAATTTCATTTTGCATCCTCGAGTTTCGCAGGGAAAAGTTTTGCCCGGAAGTTTTTCCGAGTTTCCTACGGTTGCTTTGTCTGGAGAATCTAGCACGTCGATTGTAGTAGCCCCGAAAATGTCGAATTCTTGAACCAGCTCGACAGATGCAGAGCGCGAGCGACCTCGAGACGTTGAAGGAGCTGAACCAGATTGCGAATCTTCGCCGATGAAACTAAATGCTTTCGATTTCAAGACACTGTTAACGTCAACTTCGCTGAAACCATCGAACAGCGACGGAAGTGGCTCGGTCTCAATTTTCTTTTCTGCTGGCTTACGGCCTCTTTTAGAAACAGGTCCGGGTTTTTCAGCCTGTGCTGGCGGCTCTGGAGTCGGAGATCGAGAAGGTAATTTTTGTTTACGCAGTCGGGACCGCTTTGGCGATGGCCCTGCAACGGTCTGTTCTTCGTCTAAAATAAGTTTGTGTGCTACGGTTGATGCAAAATCGGGGGAAGAATCGCGTGTGTTTGTTTCGGGATACTGAGTGTCTTCTCTGTAAGGGGAGTTGGAATCGTAAGGCGGTTGGTTGTCGTTTGTTATAGGAGCGTAGGTTGATACAGCTGGACTTGTATGCGCTCCGCGGCCTCTTTTTTTGTTGCCGCTCTTGGTAACGCCTCCAGAATTGTGCAGTTTCATATGACTTTTAAGTGGTTTTATGTACTTGAACGATTTATTACATACGCTGCAGTTGAATTCACCGCTGCGACTACCTTTCACGTCTGGAAGGAATTCGTCAAATGAGTCCTCGGAAGGTTCTTCATCGACTAGGCTGCGGCTAGCTTGATACTCTTGAACATTGGATGAATTGAGGCCGTGCTGTTGACGCATGTGATTATGGTACGGCTTCGAGTATTTAAAGGATTTGTTACAGAGATGGCAATTGTGAGTTTCAGTTCCTCGCGACCCTCGGGAACTTCCATTCGCTTTTTCGATGTATGACTGCTCTTCCAGTAAGTCATCCTCGTAATTTCTGTGGAACTGCGCCAGTGTAGTTGATGGGTTGTAGGGAGTGATCATCTCATCGGCATCGTCAGCTTCATCGCTTGGGGCTTGACTGAGAAGGATTTCTTTCAAATACTTTTCAGATTCTTTGCTTTTTGTTTTGAATTCCAAGGCGAGCCTAAGCAGATCTAAGCAGTTCTGACACAAATTTTTCGGCAAGATTCCACCATCCACCACGTTGCAATCGATGTCGAGACAGAATCTGATTGCTTCAGGAATGCTTCTTGGAATTAATCCTCTAAAAGCAGAAAAAAAAACTATATTGATGGAAAAAAGTTTGCAAAGTTCCGAAACTCGCCTTGTCTGAAGTGGAATCAAGATAGGTGGTTGCTCCAGACAGAGTCTGCACAGCTCGGAAAGCTATAGCGGTGGAATAAGAATTGTTAAACAGCTATGTAAGTGACAAACTAATAAAAACTTACGTCGAGAATCTGATTTTCCATTTTGGAAGTTTATTCAAAACAGACCAAGTTCTTGCCCCTCGAAAGACGCAAAATCAAGAGAAGACCGAGCACCAAAATTGCACAATTTGAATAAAAAACATAACAAAGTATTTACAAGAAAAACAAATTTTATTGGTTAAAAGAACAATATAGATGAACCAAACTTGACCTCGGCTTTCTTGTGCAGTTCTTTAATGGAAATGAAGAGTTGCTGCTGCCTTGTTTACTTCTTTCGAGTTGAACGCTTTACTGGCTTCTCGTCATCTCCTGATTCATCGTCCTCGAAAATCGGCTCATCGTCTTGAATGACCTTGGAGTCTGGTTTTGTCTTCTTGGTGGCTGGTTCTTCGGGTTCTTCAACGCCCGAACTTTTCACTGAATCCGACAAATTCTCCTTGGCAGTCTTTTCTTTCTTTGATTCGGCCTTTTTGCCGCTCTTGTCGCCCACGAAGACGTCTTCGATGATGACATGCTTACTCTTGCGCTTGTTAGTGCGAGGCTGGTCTGGCGACTGTTCTGGTGTGGTGATCACCTTGCGAATGTAAGCCGTCGAATCGACTTGGCTGTCTTCCGCAATTATGACGTTCCTCTCCTGAATCTTACGCTTACGAGCAATAGGCGGTTTTGCCGGATCTCGCTGCTTGCGAGGCTTCTTTTCTTTCACAATGGTCTTCAATACCAATTTATCGGGAAGGTTGTCCAAGTTGTCGATGTCGAGATCCAGCGCCGCCAATGCTGCCTCTTTAACAGCACGTTCTTCTGCAAGCTTGCTGTCGCCCATTTCCTTCAAGTAGCTTTTCAGGAAGTTGCGGTTTTCTTCGCAGCGGAATTTGAATTCATATGCCGATTGGATGGACTCTAGGCAAATCTGGCACAGCGACTGCGGTAAAGGAGATTGTTTGATAATGGTTCGATTGAGATTTCACAGCAAACATTACCTGTGGCAAGACGGGATCATCGTCAACCGATTCAGCCTCTGTCTTTTGTTCATCGTCACTGTCTTCTGGATCTTTATCGCCTTCGCTCGATGTAATTAATGGGATTTTTATCTCCAAGGCCAGATACTTCAAGGCGTCAGCAATGGTAACCGTGGCTCCAGATTCCATCACGAGGATCGAAAACTCAGAGTCGAGCTTGTAGAACATCTCAGAGCTGTCGCCCAAGCATAATCTGCACAAATTTCCGATTTCAGATAACTAAAACGCAAAAACAGGCGTCAGAATTCCAAATCTCAACCACGAACATGATGCGCATACGCTACTTACGCTTCCCAACGACATTTTCACTTATGTTAAGTTCAAGAGGCTTCAGGTGAAAATTTTTCTAATTGTAATTTCTTATTTTTATCTGGCTTTATTTTTGAATATGAAAATATAAAAACCCCTCGACTTTTAAATCTCAAAAAACCGTTAAATATTTTCAGCTGTTTTAAAAATGTCACTCAATTTTTACTTTGTGACCAAAGATTTCGTTTTACTAAATTTTTTAATTGTTTTTATTTGCTTTATGTTTAATGAAATTGTGAATGGGCACCAGGATCCAATAAAGTGAACAGTGATTTAAATACGCTTAAGAAAGTATTTTATTATGTTCCACTTAGTTTTCAACTCGAAACTTGTTAACGAACTCTCAAAACTTAATAACCAGATGTGTCCTAGCATAGTCAAAACTAAGCTGAAAACTTTTAATCAAAACTATTGAATGAAAATTTCCTGTCTTTCTTGAGTCTATTTCAGTTCACATCACGTAATTATGAGCATATATTTGTCTCTAAAATTACAAGAATTGCCGAGATATTCCATTTACAAATATGATTTTTTAATTACCAAGAATGAAATTTCTTGAACTCAATTGGCATTTGTATTTAGCACATTCAAAAATCCATTCGACCGGCTGCTGATGTGAGATACATTCGAGTTTGTGATAGTTTTCCAAATTTATTGGCTGTTCACAAGCTTCAACATGATTTTCTGTTCCTGAAGGTTTTTCATATTTATTTTTATTCTCCTTCTTTCCACATTTGTATGTGCTTAAATTGTTGCTTTAGGTCGGCTAAAAAGGCCAAAGAAAACATGAATGTTTAAAAGTTATGATTTTTACTAATGTTAACCCGCAACCTCCGTAGTTCTGGAAACCCACCCGCTCAATTAAAGGTTTGCAAGAACGGAGGGAAATGTAATCTCAACAAACGCAATCCTCCAAAATAATTGCTATTATCCTTTTTACAGCATCGTCGTATTAAATTTCAAGAGTTGTTCAAATGTGTGTTCGCTTATTTTCGAATTCCACATTAAACCTGACAGAAGCGTATTTTTAGATTGAATTTTTATTTTTAAATCTTTCTGAAAATGTTTATTATTAATTAATCCCAAAAGACAGAAAAATCTCAACGCACAGTATTAATTACAGCGGTTTCTAGCGTATTCTCTATTTCCCAAGCCATTAAATTACCGTTCCTGGAAATACAAAAGTCGGAGAGTTTGTTTGCAATAATCGATGGCAAGAGGTTGAATTATCAAAAGATGGGTCATTGCTATTCGAACGTAAACAGAGAAACGTTTTTTTGTTTTCTATTGTATTTTTCTTTTGATTTTTATTAATTGACGTCACCAAATTACCCTCGCGCGCTATGCTCTCGAGTTTTATTCGCTGTTCGTTCGTTTGTTAACGAATGAGAAATATTTTAATGCGCAAATAATGTTATCAAGCTGCTTAAAACTACCGAGAACTCCGATAAGTGACGGTGGGTTTGATGGAAGAGGGATTCGTGAAGCCTGAAAAATATTTGTGACCCTGAATATCATTATTAGTATGGAAAGGAAACGAAACCGACAAGAAAATTCCATGAGAGAATTTTTCCAACCTTCTCTCGTGCTCGCTCTCACGTACTTTGGTTTTTCTTGTTTTACAAAGAACAAAATTTGTGATACAAACGTTGCCATAAACGTCGTAATAAATCGTATTGGAATGCTCATCAGACAAGCCGAGTATTAGTCAATCACCTAGGGAACCTATGCAACTCACTTTTGTGGGGGTTCACAACATTTTCGTTCGTGACACTAAACTTTAGAAGCTTTATTTATGCTTCAAGTTTTCCCGGTTCAGAAACTGCCGCAATGGCGACCTCATCATGTGACGTAAACATTCTCTCCGAGAGAACGTTTTTGTGCGCGCTCCCTCGAATGATTTTTTTTACTAAAAGTCCAATGTAATCGGTTGAAGATTTTTCTCAAGCAAGCTTGATGTTTCCACTCGCTCGTATAACTGAAAAGCGATGGAAGCTCCGATATCAGATCATTGTAAGGATGCACTTCGATATCGGTAGTGGTCGCTCCTGAACATTGTGAAAGAGAAAAGCTTCCAGTGATTTTTTAATGTGAAGTTTAACAGAGAAACAGAAGCACTAGGAAAATTTACAAAATAGACAAGTTGAATAAAAAACTTGTGGAGCAATGAGACTAAAGAAAAAATCACTGCTCTATATTACGTGAACCAGTGAAATGTCGTGGAAATTCAAACCTCAATTATCATCGCAAAACGAGCACAAAACATCGCGATTAAAAAGTGAACATTGTGTTCCGTGGACCAAGCTGAGTCTGTAAAAATTTTCTCGGTCTGTGCTTGACTTCTTGACAGGCAAAAGGGAGACTTAAATCAATAGCAAAAAAAGTAAGAGCAAAACGTTCTCACCAAACTCATTTTTTTCGCGCTTTTTTGTTTATAACGTGTGAAGTTTAAAGAACGAAGCAAAACCATGTATATTTGAAGTGAATATAAATTAATTTAATGAATTTGAGTGAAATTGATCTGCAGCCAGCACAAAATAAACGAATGGAATCTTGATTGTTGATTCGACTGCTTGTTTTATATTTTTCAAAAATTAAAACTTTGTGTCTAAGCGCACGGAAATAGAAAAAAACGTTTTTCAGCGATCAAAAATAACAACTTTAATCGATACTGGCAAAAACACTGGCATTGTCGTGGAGCACAAAAAGTCTGTCTTCCTTATTATGGAAGATTCAGCCCAAAGAAAACGAAAGTGCCTTTGAAAGAAACCTCCACTTTGTTATGTGTGTATGGAGAGCTTTTTTGTATCGATTTTTTCTGGTGTGTAAGAGGGAAAATTTTGTGTACTCATTTTTTTGAAAATGTCCTGTGTTTGTTCTTCAATCGAGCGAAAAGGCCTTTCTTTCGGCTTTGTTTGCCATCCGTAAATTAATTTTCCGTAATTAGATGAGGTACATTAGATTCGATTTTCTCTACCATGTCAATTGTCAATTTAAAAAAGTTTATTTTGGGGACTGCTGACCATATACATCGAGAAAATAATCTCTGTTGACCAAATGGCACACAGCTCGCTTTCTTTCGCTTGACGCTGCACCGCTCGTCAATGAAACAAAAAGTTTGACTCTTTCGCAGCCTGATCAGGAACATGTGTCGGGCGAGAATCGATTCAGTGACCGTCGTTATCAGCTCGAATAAATTTCTCCAAAATATGTGATTATTGCTTCTCTGCCACTTTATCAATTTCTCGTAAATTTTTATTGTGTGCCCGATACGTGGTTTTATCAAACATTCCATCAGCTCGCTTTTCCTGCATTCACGCTTTGCGAGACATCAAAGCGAAGCTGATATAAAAATACGTCACTTCGAGTTTGCTCTCTTTCTGCTCTGAATCTACCTTTTCCAGGACGGTTAACTTCAGATAATGTGTGTCTAAGCACTGATGAACATATTGAAATGTCGTAATGGGACGAACTTCTTTATTGAAGCTGCTTTCTTCTTCACTCCTGCGCGCTTGCACATCGCTAGCTTGCCATAAAACATTAAATTTTCTCGTTCGACATCATATCACGTAAGGTGCACACATAACGATAATTCATAATTGTTGATTAGTGACGAGCTTTAATTATTAAACTGCCGTTGTGTAGTGTGACACAATTAAAAATATTTTCCTGTTTTCGGAAGCAGAACCGAAAGTCGCTCGCTTTACCCAGGAATAAGGCTACAAAGAACAGAAAAAGGTACAAATTATGATGAATGAAAATGGATGGAATTTAATTTTCCTCAGAGAGCTTTTAAAACGTTATGCATGAGTGACGGCAAGGAATTTTATTACACGCCAGTGCTCTTCGCGGCTCGTTCCTAATGACACTTATTTCCGTTTGCTTGCCGTCGGCACTGGCATCACTGAAGCACACTGTTTCTGTGCGTTCTCGCCCGCTTAAGTCCTCGACATGAATGCTTCTTCTGCCTGTCACTTTCCGCTTCCCTGTAGTATGAATAGAACTCAACCACCCATCATCCACTATGCTAAAACTTGACTTGGTTGCGAACCTGTTGAATGTAAGCGTTTTAGGTCTCACGACCCCAGCAAGTCACTCTGTAATTGAATTTGATTTCAATTATATGTATTTCCTATTCAATCTATTTGTGGGCAAGTTATCGATTCTTATTCGGCAAAATTCGCATAAATTTCGGATGAGTTTAGCGGCCCTGTGCCGCGAGCGCTCAATTTCTTGTTTACCTTTCCCCAAAAAAGATTTATTTCATATTTTCACTTATAAAAGGCCCGGAGTAAATTGAGAGTCATGAATCCACAAATGAAATTAGCCCAAAGCAGCAAAATGTTTTGAACGAGACAAAGAATAAAAAATCCATTCATTTGCTGTCAAACTCTGCCTAAATACTCGCACACGTGCATAATAAAAGGCATTTCTGCTTTTTGGAACCTGTTGCTTGCTGACTTTCCTATGCTATATAACAGCTTTTAATGCTGAAGAAAAAAAAATAACCACAAGACAAATGTTTGCATACTGACAACCTGAAAATTTTCCGCCCAAAACACGGGTCATGTGTGCGTATGATTTATTCCGCATTTATCGTGTTTTGTTGTGATTGAGGAGAAAAGCAGCTTCGTTTCTATTCATTTATGTCGAATTTGCAGGCGATTGTTATTTAAATCTTCCGAGTTTCTTCTCGAACTAGTTCACACATAGTGTTGTTCATTATACTACAACATGAAATCACATCAATTTTTCAACTACAAAGTTTTTTTCTGCTGCTGTGCGAGAGTAACAAGGAGAAAGTTTGCTTAAAGTTGCCGAAGTTGATTGCTGAAAAGTTCTCGGTGGTGTTAAAAGATTAGCTTTGCTCTAATTTGAACATAAATTTGCTTCTAAATGCGTGCGTGTGTTGAAAATGTGATCGAGTTTGACTATAACAAGAACTGAACACAGAAAATGGTGGAACACAAATTACCATAGCACAAGGAGTGTGAGAAGAATCATTTCTTATTTGATAAATAAAAATGAACAGATAAAGCAAAACGACAGAGAATAGAAATTTTAATGACATCACAAAGATCGGCGAAAAAATGTAAAATATATAATAAGCGAGAACGCATTGATGAGCTACATTCATTCGTACGAATAAAATCTTAGCAAGAAAAAAGCTTCATAAAATCATTAATTTATCCGTGATTAGGTTTCTTATGTTTAATATTATTCTTTCCATGTCAGCAGGCACGTTCTTCATTTTACGCTTTAATGATGCAGAGTTTCCCGATTTCCTTAATGGAATTTGCGATATTTTTCAATTGAGAGTGTTACTTCTTCTTTTAGTTCCTTTTGAGTGATTAGATTTTTTTTTGATACTCGCAGCCAAAGCAAACGACGCGCAATAAGTTAATTTCTTTCTTTTTTCCTTAATTTTCTTTGTCATCAGTCAGAATTTCTGTTCGTCCCGTTTTTCGAATAAATCAATCATCAAATCGCGCACAGTGCCAAGGCAATCGCATTTTTAATAGAGTTCAAAGAAAAGCCGGCAAGATAAAGCCAACGTGGAATCACCGGACGTTACGGGGAACAGAGACGGCAAAGGTCGGCACGATCAAGGTCCGATATTCAGTTCAACGCTGTTTCGGTGCTGTTTGCCTTGTCGCAGGGGCTCGGACGCCCCTGCAGAAGACAGCACTCAGATTGAAAAGAAACTCTCGACGGGTTCGGCAACACCAGTCCAAACGCCAACTTTTGACAGCTTAACGGCACTCTCATCGCCTCTCATTGACACTGTCGTCACCACAAGTCTGATTGGAATAACGACTGTTTCTGTCACCACTTCAGCTACAACCCCACCGACTCAAACAACACCGCTATTAGGTGAAAATACACACACCACCAGGACAAGCCCTGAGTCATCTTTCTTTGCACTCACTAAAGCTTTAAGCTCTTTACCAACGACCACACAAACATCCCCAACATGCACAACTAACAGTCCGTCGAGTGGTAATTTATCTAGCTCACAATCGCAGCAGCTATCATCATCGCCATCAAACGCGTCCTCATCGAGATCAAGCCAGAGTCATGTATTAACAGGTATTGCATTATTTTAAGTTCTCAAATGACGTAGCCTCACAACGGTTAAATCACCAGGTGTATTGACATTGCCTCTAATCGACGAGGACGATGAAGATGAAACTGTCGTGAAAAGTAAAGTACAAAATGACAATCTAATAAATTTGAATGCTGACCACAAGAGAAGCAGCAAAAAGAATGTATGCAACGTGAAGATACCTTCAAACAATAATAATGAGTTGTCTACGACGGCATTGCCACTGACACAATCGCCGAAAATAAAAGTTTCGTTAGTGAAAAGCAACCAGTCGCTTGGACCGTCACTTTCGCCGAGCGATTTTGACTCGTCAGTTACAACAATCCATCAACAGACCAGCGGCGAAATAGTTTCACCGAAAATGCAGGCAGAAAGTGGAACGCTCGCCGAGTTGCAGAAATACCAAAACATCAGAGCTGGTGGTGGATCGCGCGGACGGCGACACACACTTGCTAATGCCGCCATAAATTTGCACAGGTGAGTTCTGAAACCAATTTAATTTCGTCGAAAGTAAACTGCTGCCCAGCAATATCCGAGCGAACTTTAATCGATAAAAGCGTCGCTAGATAAATTACAGCAGCTCGTTCGTTCACTCGACTTTTGGGAATTGCCATAGGCGTCGTTTTGAAAAGGCCCATTCGATTTATTACCATTTGTAGTGTTTACCGTACATCACGAAATCAAAAGTCTCAAAAGGGGTTTTTTGTTTTTGTCAGAAAGAACTCTCAAGAGAGGGTGAGTGGGTTGAAACCTGACTTTCCGGAATGATCTGAGTGGGGCAGGCGGAGTTTTTATTATTATTCGTAACATCTTCGAAAAGACATTGTGTCACGACTCGTGAGTTGTTGTGGAAGCTCCCGGAGGCTAAAGGGAAATTTGAGGGGTCCGATGGGGTGAGGTGAGTGAGTTCAACAGAAAACAAATCGATGAAGCTTTCTATGAACTACATTTTTCCGTTTTCCCGACGGAAATTTTCTGGTCAATATTTGAACTCCTTAAACGTTGATCTTAATCATCTTGCCAAGGAAGCGACAATCGACTCTGAATATTTCAAGATTTCTTCCATCGCAAAATGTCAGTCAATCGCATTTTTCACTTGTACGACTGTCTTGTGAACACCCGAAGCATACCAGCTCCATTGAGAGTCGTCCCTTAAGACATTCCGTTTCCTTTCAGAAATTGTAATTTCCGAATGAAGCTTCTAATGCACTTGACATGAGCTTTAAGTCGAGTATCCAAACAAAGGGAATTTAAAGCTTTTCCGTAATTCCGGGAAAGAAGAAATAATCTCGCGCTTCAGGTTGTTTTCTGCATAAGCTCCATTTTACGTTTCTTAATTAGATTAAAATTTTGTCGTTCACGAAGTTCTGTTGACGAGTGGGAACGCTATGAATCCTAGGTTAAGCACCGAAAAATCGAAGAATGAATGTCGTCATCTTACTATTATATTTTATTTATTAACTGGCACCGCTTCCCATTGCTGAATCAAAATTGAAAAATCTAATTTTGTCGACACCCTAGACTCGCTCTCAGAAAACGTTTCTCGCTTTTCCTATGAACTGAGCTGCTCACCAATGTGAAGACGACGAAAGAAAGAAATTGCTTTGTTGGAAGGAACATTTTCACATTCACAGAAATACTCGAAAGAAATTTTATTTTAAATGTTTTCATTTTTTGCTCACATTTAGCAATGATGAAAACAAGATTACCTGATGGGATTTCTTGTGACAAGACAACATCTCCGCGATGTTTACACAATTCGCAAGCAACATTTTGATCTATTTTTCTCTCTTTAAGTGAGGCAGCCGAGAAAAAAACATAAAATCATCAGTTTCTTTCGGCTGGGGATATTTTAAAATAGGCAAGAAAGATAGAAAAAACACTCGAACGTGAATGAAAGTCGCTTCAGTCCGAGGAAACTTAAGTACTGTCGTGTCGTTTCTGATTTTTTACGCGGTGGAACATCGTTGTGCTATCTTATCATTAAAAAGTTTAAACAGAAACGCGGTAACTGTGTAAAAGTTAATCAAATTGTAAAGCATGGAAAAAAGACCGCGTTGAGATTGTCCGACAGAAGTTTTTCTCCGGAAAAAATAAACTTCCACAGGAGTCACATTCTCTTGCTTGTTCTTCTCGGAAATGTGTAGGAGTGCGATGAAAATATTTTAAGTTTAACGGGATCGTAATTTAATCATGCAGAGAAATTGAGGCGGGTGCAGCCTCTTCCATAATTTCTTGTCAAACGGTTTTCTTATTTCCTCTACACGAGCGATAGCTGTCATTTCGTCATAGAAATTCACTTTATTTTTGGCCCTTCTCAATAGAGATACATTTATTGGCATTCACCAGATTTAATACAATTTAAGACGAGGAAAAAGAAAGCTTCATTACATCTTCGTATTTTTGTTCGTGCAAGCCTTTAATTGCAGAAAAGATGTCTTCGTTGCGTGATTATAATTAGTCGGAGATTAGGAAACTCTCCGGACGTTTATTGGGTAACCGACAGTGGTCGGTACTTCGCATTAAGAAAATCCATAAATTGTGCATAGGAATTGTAGCATCAGTTTGTCCCAAGACGAAAAAGGTTGCAGGCCACTGGGTTAGAGAAATAAAGTCAAGAATCGTGCAAGAGAAAACTGATCCCAGTGGAAGTTTTTCCGAGAGAAAAAACTTTACGATTAATTAAATTAAAAGCAAAACTTCTCCACAAAATAACTCTAGCTTATCCAAACTTAATAACACAGATCCAAAACTCTGACTCGCTGACTCAAACGCCAGTCAAATGCAAGATTTCTCGTAGAAAGTTTAGTTGTAAAAGCGAATATGGAAAACTTTGATAAACATTCTGCGAGTTTGTTCAAAAGTCTATCGTCGTTACGAAATCAGGAGTCAGTGAGTAAAAAATCCACTTCGTCTTGTAAAACGTCGTTCTCAAGCACCACAACAATGCAAACATCGTCACATAAAGAAACAACAGGTGGTGGAAATGTAACTCTTGTTGACGAAGACAAAAAAGCATCATTGAGCAGTCCGATGAGCGCATGTCCCACTGGAAAAAGTCTGCTTGTAAAACAGCAGAAGCAATCGAGCATTGCGTCATCTACATCGTCGACTGCTTTAGAAACAACGAGGAAAACTAAAACGCTGAGCTTCTTACATAATGAAGATTTGTTTTCTTCTGGGACGTCAATGACGTCCGCCGGGAACAGTAGCAACTCGCTTAGCAATATAGAGCAATTAATCCCCACGGCATCTCATTTGTTCCGTTCGATTTCGTTCCAAGAGCGACAATGCCAAAGGACCAACTTGATGAGAACCGAGTCTGTGAAAGAAGGTGGCAAAATTAAAGACAGCAGAAAAATGTCAATTCTCAGCCCCCAACAGTCACTCTTCGAGCTGAATGAAAAGATAAAGCAACAGCAGATGAGAATGCGCCAGCAAAACGCCGAGATGCGACAGTTCTACGATTCGTCCGACCCGTAAGTCAAACAAAAGAAACTTTGAGCGCCAATTACTGGTGGTGTTTTCATTTCAATTATTGTTCAAACAGAAATTGATAACCAAACTTCCCCGTTTGCCGCTTTCGACGTAAAATATTGCTCGTAATGACTTCGAAAGGCCTTCTTGGGAATAGCTTTTAAAATTTCACTTCATTATTAAACCATGAAAACGAAAAGACTATTGAAGCGCTTCTCTGAAAAC
This sequence comes from Belgica antarctica, assembly GCA_000775305.1. NCBI lineage: Eukaryota > Metazoa > Arthropoda > Insecta > Diptera > Chironomidae > Belgica > Belgica antarctica. The sequence goes on from JPYR01000384.1 coordinate 33,526, forward strand.
AATCGTTCAACTCTTGCCGCCCTAATAGGCTGTCGTCGAATAATTTAAGATTAGAATATTGTGCTCTCGTGTGGGGGGTGGCATGGAACCATCCAACACTAATTGAAAATTTCTTCATTCGAATGAATAATTAAGCAACCATGTTGCCGGAGGATATGTACGAACATTTTTCAAGACGCTCGTTGGATGTGAACTTTACATAAAGAAACGTTATTTAAGAGCTGAACTTGCGATAAAAGGCCAAAGACGCCGATGAAATACACGAGAAGTCACAATTTTCTCGGAACTCAAACAATGTTAATGAAACTTCTCAAACCAAATAATTTTCTTCATTGCAACTCAAGTGCTTTAAGTTTTTTCCTATGATGATAAACGTCTTACACAAATTTTTGACACAAAAGAAACCTACGCACAGAGAATCTTAAAGTTCAACAGAGAGCTTTAATGGGATAAGGAAAAGTTCATCCTTTGTCAGATGGATGGAAGTGAAGGAATGACTTGTTAACGGGGTATTAATGTTTCATTTGAAGGTGTTTACCCCTCGTGGATCTGTGCGAACGAGAGATTAAGCATTTATTTATTTCGCCTTTTGATTCCTTGCGATGAGATTAAAATCCTCGACAATCAGCAAGGAATCCCTACCCCATTTCAATTCGGAATAAATTCACTCCATCCCAGAGCTGTTTTTGCTATAAAATGGAAAAGGAAATTAAAATTTTCATCCTACTCTAGACACCGTTGAAAAAATATTCACAATTATCACTCAAGTCTCAACTCCTGAGAATACAATTTGCATAAAATTTCGCCTGAGGCTGGAATGCTTTTTTTTCGTCATGACGATATGACATGTGGTTCGCCGTCTTTTCACGTTTTGACACTCAAAGTGTTGAAGCATTCCTCGGAGGCTCAAAAGTCTCATACATAATTACAATGCCCATGGATATGATACGCCTAAACATTCCTTTTTAAAGTGACTTCGTTTCCTACACAAACATAACGCGTGCTTTAAGCTTCCGTTTTAACCCGAAGGGTTCGAATGCTAAGCATTAGAGCTTCGAGCTTTAAAGCTTATAAAATAATCGTCTAAGTGCATAAAATATTCATTTACTTCGAGTGCGAGAGGTTCCACGAGATAAAATTAATTACAGGAAGCATGAAACTTTCACCTCAAAGAATAACATTTCGGATGCAGAGAGTGAAGGAAAAATAACATAAAAATATACGAAACAAAAAAATATAATGATGAAATCTTTTTAACAGAAAATCGATATTAAATCTGTTGAATCTGAATGGGTGCACAATGGCACATACATAGAAACAGGGTTGATGGAAAAATCGGAATAGAGTGATTTGATTTAATAATGGTTTGAGGGATAATGGATGGGTCAAATGAACGTCGTGCTAGTAAGCTCCTCGGGATGAAGTGGAAAGGTGATAGCGGTCATCTGGTAGAAAGTCGTCTATTTTCGTCGGGGCTTATTATGTTTTTGAAACGAAACAAAACAAACCTTCTTATAGACTGCGAGCTTTAAGCTTCTCAGAAATGCCTAGAGAAGCCTCCTCGCTGTTTGATGGAGAATATCGGGAACAATAAGAAGATGTGAATACATACACGATGTGCCTTTTAACGACATAAAACCTCAGCAATCTGAAATTTCTAAGATTCTGTTTCACTATTAACATAATAGAAATTGCCGACTGAGGCTCTAAAAGCCAAACGAAGCGCAAAAAGGATCCTGCGCACAATGTGCACTCTCTCGGAGTGCTTTTCTCTCACCAACACCGGCGAAAGGAAAAACACAAGCCAGGACCGTAGCAGACGACATCAAGCTGAAACATATTTCAACACCGTACGAGCTCCACAAATTGATCGAATTACTAGAAGCGACGCAATAATTCCCAGTCGCTTTTCTCTCACCGAGTCTCCTTGGAGATTCTCGATCATGTGACTGCGTGATAGTTCCTGTTGGGGAGAAAGAGAGGTTGTGTGTATTTGCTGGAAAATAAAACCGCGATATCCGTTTCAGTACTCGGTGTTCCAGTGAATCGGTATTCAGTTGTGTATCCTTTTTTCACCTCTGGAAACGAAAATCACAATTTTTCTACGAGTTTGCTCCGCTTAGGGCTGTATCACGAGGAAAATAAATAAAAGTTCGATGTTGCAAAAGCTTCTGAGTGCTATACGATAAGAAAGCAATCTTTGTTCGACAAGTGCAAACAGTTTTTCGCGGAAAAAAACAGGGAGAGAGGCAAGACCTTCCGGAAAAGTGGTTGTGCAATATTTGTTTGAGTGTAAAATCCGAAGCCAAAGTTTAAATTGTTGTTGTGACTAGGTTTACGTTTACTTCTCGTCGAATCCTGAAACATTAATAGAGAAATTTTGCGTCTCACGGAAAAAATAGAAAGCGGAAAAGAAAAACAGAAAAGCGACAAGGAAATCTTTTGTGACGTCACAATAATATAGAAAAAATAAATCATGCATCGAATGATACGGTGCGAGCCCAAAGCATACTAGTTATGTAGACGTGCAGCTTTGATTAGTAGATTTTTCTTTCCACGAGTTCAAACTCATCTCACTTTTCTTCTCTTTGCAAGCTAATTTCCTTTCTCATTGCGCTAAAAATTATAAAAATCAATCTTTTTTTCGGTTTGAAGTGATGAAGTTTTTATGCCGATAGCGCACTCAGTCTGCTGCGTTGTTTTTTAGTTGCCTCACCAATTTTATTCTAAATTTTATATAGCAGCACTGATTGACAAGTCCGTCGAGCATTTCTCAGCAGCGTGAAAGTGCCATAATTAAATTGTGATAACTTATTTATTAAATTAGTTGTATCAGTTTAATTGCATCACAAGTTTCAAGTAGGTTAGTTGTAGTTGCTGCTTTAACCGGAACGCTTTGAAACGAAATCTCTGCCTCGATGAATCCCGCCAAAGAGTCTTGTTGCTTTGCGTCAAATATCATTTAGAATTTCCCTCAAAGGAAATTCTAGCGAGTACCTTTAAGTTGTTTTATATCGACACACCCACACACACATGTACGGTATCAAACACAAATATCATGCTACAAACACACGCTTAACTAGTTTCTCATCGCTGTTTACGGAAGATATTGATATGAAAATCTAGCCTCGCTGTGAGTTCCAATTAAAAAAGGAAAGCAGGACGTACAGCAGTAACAGTTGAAGCCCAAGGCTTGAAAGAAAGTGTACAAAATTGACCTAGTGCTGAAAATCGAACTCAAACGCTACAAAATCTTGATAGTGCAAAGGAAATAAAAGCTCTTAAACAATCGAAAAGTCCTTGTTGAGCAACTGCGGAAGGCGACAAAAATTCGAAAAAGCTTGGAAGATAAATTCTGTAATGTTTTTGACCATAATAGTTTTGTATGCGTTTATGATTCGTTGTTTGAAGCGAGAAAATAAAATTATAGGACTAGAAAAATCAAGTGAATCTACATCGGTCTCGAGCAACTCAATTACCACTAACTCAACATCCTCGAGTTCGACGACGGCTTCGACCGCAGACAATCACTTGCACAATAGTGTCCTTAAAGATACGCCATTAAATAGATGCGATAAGGAAGAGGGATTGCTTGAACACCGAAACAAGGCAGATAATCATAATGACAGTGGCAAAGAACTTGATTCAAACGATGAAGGAACCGACGATAATAACTTTGACGAGGAAGAGTTTTATAATATAATTGCGACAAAAGCCTCATCCTTCCAATCCAAACGCAACAGTAGCACGTCAGTCTCTAGCGGGTCGTTCTATGACGATGCTTATCGCACTAAGCGAAATAGCTTACGCTCTCAATCTTCGACTTGTTCTGAAATCATAGATGAAACTACCGCTGTACAGATGTCTGGTAGCCGCAGAAGTTCCGAAGACCGAGTACAATACAGAAAATTAAGTTACAAGATCAGAAGAATCGGCTGGAAGCGGAGACGAACTACGGGAAGGTATAAACCACCACAGGGCTAGTCCATTTCTAGACAATTCTTTTTTCTCTATCCATCACACGAAGAAACTTGTTCGTTAGCGAGCCCCACCTCACCCCCTTAGACTCACGATTTGTGTTGAACGAAAGGGCAACCGCTTTGTTATTTGTACCAATGATTGAATGTCGCCTGTAATGTTTTGATCTCATTCTCGTTGATTATCTCAACATCACTCACCATCAACCAGCCTTTATCCACCTCCCTCCGAACCACCACCAACACCACAAGCTTAATCATCTTTCGTCCCAGAAACTCGTCATTTGTATCACAGAACCTCGTCATTTGGAATTGATTTATTAAGCGATACTGAACAATGATTAAGTAGTTTTTATGATTCTGCACGGTCAATTAAGAGAAATAATGAAATTCTTTCCATCCCAGTTATTCCGTCCTACACTGTAGCATCCACAACATGCCATCGCTCACAAAACACAAAAATATCTTACACATAATTTGTGAATTCTCGAAATTACGCGGAAAAATTAAAATGTGTCATGGGGAACTTAAAATATTTTTGTGATCTTTCACAGATTCACAGTGTCGTAAGTCGGCCTGTGGTCTCTTTTTCGTTTGGTGTTTGATTTGAATTCTTGAATAAGACTAAGAAATTAAATTACCCGTGGTTTTACGGTTAATTTGACGAACGTTTCGGAAGTTGATAGCCTTTTGTATCATTTTGACATCATCGAGCGTTGTTTCCTCAGAAAATCTATCATCCAGTCACTCGACGAATTACGATTGCACTCGTCAGAAACAACTAAGACGATTAATTCGCAATTTCCTTCCACAAAGAAAAACAAATGCAATGGATTCGATTTCTCATTTTTCTTTTCCCCTGTGTGCAACATTATTCGATAACAGGAGGGAGTCAATGGGAGCTTTCAGCAAGCAACGTCACTTAACCTATTTTCAATTCAATTGAGAATCAATAGGAAACAATCCTTTTTCTCTACATTTCAACCTTTTGTTAATATTTTGAGCGCATTGAAATTGATATTCAATCAGAAATTGAATCTCTTTATCGTATGATAGCATAGATAATGATGTATCGCGTCGACTCCATTTTTTATGTTCAAACGAAAACATCGTTTGAGTCGAGAAGGGATTCCATTTGAAACAGAATTCTGAGAATGCCTTCGTTGTGTCGTTTGATAAGCGAACCAAACTCGAGATTGAATGGATAGCAGAACTTCGACGACTGAACGCGATGTGATGAAATGTTTGTCGTTGAAAAGTTGTTCTTGTTTTCATTTATTTTCGTTGAACGTAGGTTTTTAGATTTTTATAAAGATCAAATGTGTATGACGCTTGAATTTATCTTCAGTTGTTGCGCATTACGTGAACGACGACGAGTTCGCGCAAGGTTTAAATTACCGTTTGATCAAAGCGGCGCTCGATAATTTCTGACATTGGTTGGGCGAAGCAGACAATTAATAGGAATTATTATTAATGTTTCCCATCTCATCCATATCCGCAGTTTTGATGTCGAGAATGGGCAAGGATCGCGCTCACCACTCGATGGTGCATCACCGGGGGCAGGTCTCATATTACAAAACATGCCACAAAGACGTGAGTCGTTTTTGTACCGTTCAGATTCCGACTTTGAAATGTCACCCAAGTCGATGTCGAGGAATTCGAGCATAGCAAGTGAAAGGTATGTGTTGACTTCATGCGAATTGGCCGGGTCTTTACACAAAAGCATTTATTCCTGCACGC
>JPYR01000384.1:39280-57415 GCA_000775305.1 Belgica antarctica
GAGCCAGCAGTCATGTAGAGGACTTGATTGTTACTCCATTTGCACAAATTTTAGCGAGCTTACGCTCTGTTAGGAATAATTTATACAATCTCACCAACGTTCAATCGTCAAAGTAAGTGTTCATGTAAAATTATTCAAATGAAAGATTTCCGAATGCAACTCTCTCATCCATCAAGACCACGTCGATCACAACCATCCACTTCGCAGCAACGAGAAGCTCAACGAAATGTTGCGCCCGGCGATGACGGCTACATTCGTTTGGCTATGGATACAGTCGATGAACTTGATTGGTGCTTAGATCAATTGGAAACTGTACAGACGCACCGAAGTGTTTCAGATATGGCTTCATTGAAAGTGAGTTGGCTGCTAAATGACTTTTCTTGAGCCCTTTCAAAAACTAATTATCTCCTTTCAGTTCAAACGAATGTTGAACAAAGAGCTGTCACATTTGAGCGAGTCGAGCAAATCGGGCAATCAAATATCGGAATACATTTGTTCCACTTTTTTGGGTAAGTTTCCGGCATCCCTAGTGACACCACCCACAGCGCTTTTATAGCTTGACGTCCTACAATCCTTCTTTGCTGCTATTAAAATCAATTCATTAATTGCCGACGTTTTCCTTCCGAAATCAATTTAGACAAACAGCAAGAGGTCGATGTACAAACATTTGATAATCAACCATCAGGCGGGCCGTCTACATCTTCAAACCCAACCAACAGAGCTCGGTCGCCAAGGACGATGTCTCAAATATCGGGCTTCAAACGGCCGCTCATGCACACCAACTCATTTACAAGCGATCGTTTACCGGTTTACGGCGTTGAGACGCCCCATGAGGCCACTTTAGGAGCGATGCTTAACGACATCAACACTTGGGGGATTGACATCTTCAAAATCGGAACTTACAGCTGCAATCGACCACTCACAAGTGTCGCCTACCAAATATTTCAGGTAAATATAAGGTTCCTATTCGCAAATTACTTTCCCTGGTAACGACTGCACTGGCAAAACTTGTAAAAACCACATAAAGCGTCCACTTTAATGACTTTACTATGGATTAAAAGGCCACCAGACTCACTGCGAAATTTCTATGGTGAACAGAGCAACACATTTTCACTTTATTAACACCAAATTTTCGCTCTATTGTTTATGGCAGCAGCTAAGTTTTTAATATAAAACTTTTATTTACAAAATAGTCGTCGACTAAAGATTGTGGTTTCTTGTTATGAACAGTCTGTTCATGACATAAACACTTGTTCATACGTTAAATGGCACACTATAATACCTTTTCCCGTAGAACATTTCGCATAGTGAAACCGGAACGTTAGAGGTTGAGAAGAAATTAAATTTCATCGTCGAAAGCAGCTTCAACCGTTTGTTGCACATGGAATTGAGTTCAAGCTTGTCACGAGAAATTAAAACGTCGCAAAATAATCCAATAAAAATTTTTGTACAAGAAACGAAAATTGTTTTTGTAAAGGCAAATATTTGTGCGCTCCCGCTCACCGTCAAGTGACAAAATTATTACAATTTTATAGTTTAAAAATAAAACGCAGAAGCCTTGATATTTATTAATAAAGAAAGAAAAAAGAAAACGAGAAAAGAAAATCGTTGGAGTCGGTAATTCTTCTCGGGCTTCTCTCATGATTCATTTTTTTATTGTGTATTATAAAATTTGTTTCGCGTGACAATTTTTGATCTTTCCGCGGCCAAAATTTAAAAAAAATTAAAGTAGAAATATGTTTACATGAGTCCACTCATAAATAACGTCTACGAGACGGTGGTCGGATGACGATCATGAGGTTGATCCATTCACTGAAAAATGTCTATAAAAAACCTTTCACAGTTTCCTGTTTCAAAATCCGAAAGTATTTACGATTAATAAATCTTTTTTTCCATTAACAGGAGCGTGAAATTCTCAATACATTAATGGTGCCAGCCAAAGTATTTTTAGCTCTAGTTACCACCTTAGAAGATCATTACGTTAAAGACAATCCATTTCACAACTCACTCCACGCGGCTGATGTGGCACAAAGCACCAACGTTCTGCTAAACACGCCCGCCCTGGAAAACGTTTTCACTCCCCTCGAAATCTGCGCTGCATTGTTTGCAGCATGTGTTCACGATGTGGATCATCCGGGCTTGACTAATCAATTTCTTATCAACTCTAGTAAGTTCTTCTTCCGGCTTCCGTCATCACGCTTTGAATGACATTTTGTTTTGTTGTCTTAGGTTCGGAGCTGGCAATTATGTATAATGATGAATCCGTGCTGGAGAACCATCATCTAGCTGTCGCCTTGTAAGCCTAATTCCACCGCTCATAAATCATTTAAGTCTTACATTGTTATTTCTTTCTAGTAAATTATTACAAAATGAAGAATGTGATATCTTTCAGAATCTTCAGAAGTGAGTTGTCTCTTTCTGATTGAAATTTACAAATTTTCTAATCGATTGCCTGTTCAATTACAGAAAGCAACGCCAGACGTTGCGAAAAATGGTTATTGATATGGTTTTATCAACAGACATGTCGAAGCACATGACGCTGTTGGCAGATTTAAAGACTATGGTGGAGACTAAAAAAGTTGCTGGTAAATTCTACATCGCTTTATTGTTGAATTAAAACTAATTACATTCATTTTGATAGGGTCTGGTGTGCTTTTGCTGGACAATTACACCGACCGCATTCAGGTGCTGGAGAATTTAGTACATTGCGCTGACTTGAGCAATCCGACAAAGCCTTTACCACTTTACCGACGCTGGGTGTCACTACTGATGGAAGAGTTCTTTTTGCAGGGCGACAAAGAAAGGGCGGCAGGCATGGACATTAGTCCCATGTGCGACCGACAAAACGCAACAGTGGAAAAGTCTCAAGTCGGCTTCATCGACTATATCGTTCATCCATTGTGGGAGACGTGGGCAGGTGAGAGTTTGGTTTAAGCTCTTTACTGTGTTTGTTTCTATACGGAAATTTAATGTTGTATAGACTTGGTTCATCCGGACGCACAAGACATCCTTGACATGCTTGAAGAGAACCGAGACTACTATCAGAGCCTCATTCCACCTTCACCGACTGAAACGGATGACGAGAAGATTCGTTTTCAAGTGAGTTTTGTGCCGATGAATGACAGTTTAAAACACTTTGTGATAGCACAAATCAGCGGGTTTCTGCTGATTGTAAAGAAGGTCAAATGGGATGTCTTTCAAAAACTATGTCATGAAACTTGGTCTTTGAAATTGATTAATCTTCTACTGCAAACTTTTTCCAGGTGACGTTGGAAGAAGAAAGCTTTTCCGACAATGAAGAGATGAAGCCATCCTCGAAACCCGAAGATATTACAGAAGAAGAAGCGGACGAGTAGAATGAAGTTCGCGATTTGGTTTATGATTCGAATTAGAAAATATATTTTAACTACCTGAAACTGTTGAGTTTATCACCAGAACTAGCACAAAAAAATGCTCGAAAAGAAAATTGTCATTTAAATATTTATGCACTGCTTGTTTTACCATCGCTTTTGTTTTTAAAAGCTTTCAAATTTTCGTTTAACGAAGTTTCACTCAATGTGCACAAAGTTTGTCAAGTAAATTTTATGAAAAGTTTATTATTCGCTTAAATTATTTCATTTACCGTACTTAAAAAAGAGCGGATATCCTTTTTTGGGGAAAGGAGCAGGCCTCTCAAAGTTCGCAAATCGCACATTGATTTACTTTCCATCAATATTTTGACTTACTGAAGACCGGAGAAGAAGAATTACCTTAGAAGAATTGTGAATAAATTAACATCTTTAGAGAAAACTGGATTCGCTGTGGAAGCTTCCGTGCTAAAATCTATTGAAAGTCTCCCGAAAGTGAACAATAGGTTTAAAAAGTAATTTCGGTGAAAATAATAATGGAAAAGGTGAATTTAAAATGTCATTTGAAACGAAGCGTTTGAAAAGGGTAGACAAACGAAATGGATTTGGTACGAGGTGCTTCCACGACGTCCAAAAAATGGTGCATTAATCATGATAAACAGAATTGAAAATAAAAACATAAAATATTTCTTTAAATGTAGTTAGACTTTCTAATTGAGAACATGGTGAACTTATAATTTCAAAAGCCAGTCTAGGAAAATGGCGAGAAATTTTTGAAAACTTAAGGAAAAGTAGGTAACTTGCAATTGGCTTGGCTTGGAAGATGAATTTTTTCTTCAATGATAGAGAGCTTTTCATGAAAACAAAAAGTAAACCAACAAAATTTCGATAAGTGAATGTTTTGCAGCATAGACGATTAGAAATCAAAATCATTAGAGACGCCTTTAAAAATAAAACAATTCGGAAAAATCTCGTTGTATCAAGCTAAAATTTCACAATTTTTCACTATTGAAAGCCGGCTCATGGGAAATTGTTTCCGGGCAGGCATCTTACAATTTGTACGAACTGGATGCGTCTGTAAAGATCCCGTTTCATAACGCTAAATATCACGTCTGATCACGAGTAAAAGAAGTTTTTAGAACATTAGCTCCATAATAAATGCATCAGGACTAGATCATGGTGATAGTCTACAGGACTAGGTAATAGTTGGAAAGACTATTTAAACTATTTAAAACTATCAGAGATATGTATTTTTGATTTCCCATGAATGCGTGTGTAAATTCAATTTAAAAGATTCTTCCATTTATGTTTTAGAAGGAAACTAATGAAAAATGACATTAAGGTGCTTCACATAGAAGTTCTCTGTCTATTGAATATAAATGCTTCGTGAAAAATTGATGATGTAGAGTAAAACGTTATTCTTCAGTTTTGAACTCAAATTTAGTAAGACTTTCAAGTAAATGTTTTTTTCTAGCTAGAAACAGATGCAAAACGCTAATTCATACTTTTTTTTTGAAGTACTTTCGAGAAACTATGGACACAAAAGTTCTGCTTTATTGACCTTAAACGGACACAAACTTTATAGTAATAGAATATTGATCAGAAATTGCATTGGCTTCTTCAAGAACTAATACTTTGCAAATCACCCCTTTCCTAAGCCTGCCATAGATTGAAAACAAATACAAATGTTTTATAAAAGAGAATTTTATGAAAACTAATTGGACTGGTCGGTGAATAAATAATAAATTTTAAAATCAAATGAGTTTACAATTTTGGGGCGCAGGTCGTCAAAAATCTTTTTGTTATGATAAAAGTAAAAATATACAAATATTAATTACATGTATAAACCATAAGAAGAAGAAACATAAAATGATATTATTCGAAAAATTTTGTTCTTTGCGTTTCTTGAACTCGTTAAATGATTTTTTTAATAAAATGTTTGATGTTTACTTTCCCCTTTTTTAATTTTTCTGTCTCGTTTTAGACAAAGCAATATATTTAGATGAAGAAAGAAAACATTAAATATCAGAGAGATGGTTTATTTTTGTGAAAAAACATCAGATTGATAATAAGAAAGCATGGTCAGTGTGTAACTTTTCAATCAAGTGGATATTGCAATTGAAATTAAGAAGAAAAAGAAGTCGAGTTCTCGATTAATCTCAATCAGGGGTCATCTGGAAAACGCGAATCGTTTTTATATGATTTTATACTTATTTAAGAGCGTGCAATTATGAGAGAGAAACGTTTCAAATCACCATGTTGACTAACTAACCCTCCAATTACGTCTTCTCGAACAGACGCTACTTGAATTTCTTTTGACCCCGATATGTCAGAGCTGGAAACAGATATCATATTCTGTCAAATTAATTTCACTTCCTGATTGAAACAGGATAATAACTTGAACAACAAATGGAGCTTGAAAAGTATAAGAAAGCTTCACAACTTCTGACTAACCACTGATGTAAACAGACAAACAACTGATAAATGTCTTAATAATATGAATAAAACAAAAATTGAAACAATGGACCCCGTGGTTTTATCGTTAACCCTTACAGGATCGGAGTAGCAACAAGTTTGTTTGTGAATTTATTTATTATTTTACGCTGATAGGTTCTTTTGTAGGATCAAGAACCGATAAAGATGCTTCTGAAGTTGCTGATTGATATAACTAGGGATGTAGTTTATATGTTGAGTTGACTGGATCAACTGAAGGTTCATTTTGTTTTAAAAAAAACTCATAAGTAAAGAAAACGCCAAGCGCAAGCGTGACCTAAAACAGAAATTGAGTAGTCAAGCATGCACTTGCAATTATTTTCCTATCTTTTGACGTAACTTAAGATGTTTCTTTATCGATCGAAAACCCTAATCACCTGCCATTTCCCTTAATTTAAGGAGACCAAAATTTTGTGAGTTACAAAATCTTTGAAAAATCCTTCAAATAAATTCTATGATTTAGGTGACCTTCACGCAAACCGTCCCAGAATGTCGATCAAGCATTACAAAGCACAACATTCCCGCAAGACTAACAAAATCCAACAAAAGCATTAAATATTCTATCTCGCTTATTCCCTTTTAAATAATTTTCACGCACCAAATTCATAACACATTAAATATGTTGAATACAACGTGATTCTTTAGCCACTTTCATTCTTTGGTCGAGCGAGAACGAGACAGACAGAAAAAGTTGCTGAACGAGTTGAAAGCTTCACCGATGGTTTAGTTCGAAAGAAGTTTTTGTGCGTACGGTTTGACTGCTGTAGAGCTTGCTTTAAAACTACAAACTCGGTTCCGCGAGTTAATTTAATAACTCAAAGTGGTCATAAAACAAGGAAAATACAAGCCCCTGTTTGCCTGATACTTTTGCAAAGTGAGAATTTGCCAGGATACCGCAGAATTACGATTTTAATTTGACATTTTGGTAGAGAAATCAACATTAAGCTTCTTCATCGCGTTCAACACAAATACTTGCAGCAAAAACCAGCATTTATACAGCATGAAATCCATGCTTGTATGGAACAAAACAAAATTGGAAAAGCGAGAAAAAACATGTAGTGTTTGCTTGTATGGCCGCGCGTAAGAAGTGGGAAAGAGAAAAACAAAATCAATTAAGCAGTTTAATTTTGGAACCAATTGTGTAAGAACGCGAAATGGAACGCTTGGCTCGAAGTAGTTTCACTCGTGCACTGAATCGGACTTGTCTGATTGATTGCTTTTCGGACATTCGGCAAACATAGAGTAATTAATTCGAGTAATAACTTCAGGGTTTAGTTATTGTTAGAAGTCGAACGCAGAGGCAATCATGACGGTAATAGAGAAAAACGGTTCTAATCAAGACGATAACGAGATAGAAAAGTGGCAGAGGTTCGATAATTATCTTAAAAAGTTTCCACTCAATGAAGATGCGCTCGAAGAGACGAGCGAACAGTATCGTGGTTTACGTAAAATCAAAAGTGATTTGGAGCTGTCGAAGTGCACTTGTTCGACTGGTATGGGCTCTACAGTAACCAGACCGCGAAGTTTTCATGATTTTGAAATGCTTGAAGACGAGAACGTGCCCAAGAAACAAAACTTTCCGGACACAAGTGATTTCTCTGAAGACGATTACATGCCTCTGGACAGTACTGACGGTGAGATTCACACCGAAGATGAAGTGTATGAATCAACAATGAATGAACACAACAGTCAGAGGACAGATCACGGTCAAGTTCAAGATAATTCAAACAACCAGAATCTTGCCACAAACAATAGTGATCAGCCAAGTTGCGGCGAAGAGAACTTTTTGAGTGAAACGAGTTTGAATGAAATTTATCTAAATGCCATTTCTACAACAAGCGACTGTGCTAGTTTTTGTGAAACTTCAACCGAGAACCAATCCCACCCTCATAACAGTAACAATAGTAGCGAGACAGATAACAACAGTGAACAGGTTGTAAAAATCGGTGCGGAAGTGACGAAAAATGATTTCGCTTTGAAATGTTTGACTTTGCCGAAGACAAAGTCATGTTTAGGCAGTACCCACTCGCGGAGAAGTTTAAGGCAAACATTTGATTCACGGAATAAAGCGGCCACAATTTATGACGCTTTAGATAATGATGCGTTGAATGTTCCTAGAAGCTCGGGTAAGTTTGATGCTCGTGTTTATATCTTGAGGATGTTTAAGATTTTGTTTTTATTAGCCAAAATTAACGCAAACAGTGAATCTGAGATGCGAAGATCGCTGAAAAAGCTTAAACCATGCGAGTCTCTTCACGACGAGCCACGAAATAATCGGAATACTTTAACTCCCACTTGCCCTTCAATCGAAGCAGTTCATCTACCATGTACAACCGACCCGGATGTGTTTAATGTTCTGCTTACAGAGCAGCAGCTCCAATGTATTCAATCTAATGCCGATTCAAGTAGACCACGACAATACGGAAGACGCTCAAACCCCGTTCGAATATCATCTTTTGCTATTGAGTCTAGTGACAATGGCGCTGCTGTAAGTAGAGGCCACATTAACATGTACTAGCTAATTAGCTTAACAAATTTTCAGAGAATCATTGCGCATCACCATCAACAAGAAAGAAGGCCAATGAGTGCACCAGTTCAAAGATCTGTTGTCCCCGAATACAGCTCGCATAGACGACGCGACTGTTTACCATCAGAAGTCAGTTCGCTGGAGTCATCGAGAAATTCTAGTCCAATCTCTGTGGCGTCAAGTTCTGACAGTTCTGTCGCGGACCCAATTGTCGATGTTCACCAGACTGAGTTTGTGAGTGCAACAAGTCCAAGAAGCGATGAAGACACAGAAGCGGAAGAGAATTCTAATGAATCTAAAGAATTCTGGCCACATTCATTAAGCAGACCCATCTGCTGCTTGTTTTGTACTCTGGGGTTGTTCAATCTTTCACGCTTCGCTATTTTTACCGTTCACTTTGGAGGTGATTTATTTATGATTCAAGATCGTTCTGGTTTGCTAATTATTTCAATTTCCAGCCAATTTTCTGGTGCAGTTCTCAATTTTATCATTCATATTTGGAATTCCCCTTCTTTGGCTGCAGATGTGTTTAGGTAACGACAATCAATTTGTTTATTTATGAACAAGATAAAAAACTTTTTCTTCTGTGATTAGGCCAGAAGATAAAAGGGGGAATCGTAACAATGTTCAGAGTAACTCCGATTTGCAAAGGAATTGGTGTCGCGTTGTTAATCTCTCATTGCATCATCACTCTTTATTCTTCCGTCAGGTAGATTACTTAGAAATTGGATTTATTTTGATGATTCTAATTTAATTTTAATATTTTTCTAGCATCGCATGGCTGTTAATTTATATCAGAGACTCGTTTATATCAACCGGCAACAGTTACAAATGGGAAGAGAGATTTGAATCGTTTCGGGGCTATCAAAACATCTCAGCCCTGCGACTATCAGAGAATATCGCAGACTATTTCAACGGAATCGTCCTGCAACGTCTCTCAAATCTCTACGAAGGCAGCCAAATGAAATTTCAACTGGCTTTCAATGTGTCGATTGTGTGGATTCTTGTCTTCGTTCTGCTGTGTCGTGGCATAAGATCTCTTGGTCAAATCATCATCGGAATGGCTGTCTTCAGCTTTCTCGGGCTTTCCGTCGTCTGCATCAAGTTTCTAACTCTGTTAAGCTTTGAAACGATTCAAGATATTTTCCCAGCCACAAACTGGCAAGATTTCTTTGCAAACTCTAATAGCTGGTCGGTTGCGGCTCAAGAGTCATTTTTGACTTGGGGATTACTGAGTAAGTACCTATGTTTACTTCAACAACGGTTTATTAATATTCTTCATCATCTCAGGTGTTTCTGTGTACTCAATGTACTGCAAGACTGACAAAACTCAACGACTTGACCCTTACGTGCTTCGAAGAGAAGCATTCCTTGTCGTGTTTCTGACATTTTTTGGGCTTTTCCTTGGCGCGGTTCTTGGATCTACTTGCATAATCATCCTAAAGTTGAACGGATTCAATTATTATCCAGCTTCATTTGGTGAGTTTCCCGCCAATTGCTTTGGTTGATACCTTGACGCGTTCATTTTATTCTCAGAAAACCCAAAGAACGACATTTTCCTATGGCCAGCTCAACACCCAGTTCTGCCTAGTTTCCACCACTCCATTCCCTCGAAGTGGACTTCCAGATTCTCTAGCATTATCGGTGAAAGCTTCGACAGACCAACATTCGTTCAAGGCGTGTATGTTGTGAAGGAAAGCGGGTACAAACCGATCCGTTTAGTAACTGAAATCTTGCCGGCAACCCTAGCAATCAGTTCGAGAATAGAACCCGTTTGGGGTGTTATCGCTTACATCTCACTTTTCCTGCTCGGCCTTGCACAGCTGGGAATCATGTGGAAACCTATCGCAGGTGCAATCGGCAATAACGTTTCAGCGATTCTTCTAAGCTGCGTCACCGGGCTCTTTCTTGGCTTCCCGCTGACCACTGATAACGGCATTGTCATCACTCACTACTTGGATTTCATTTTTGGCGGCTCGTGGTGGCTTCTCGTTCTTTGGATGAGTTTCATCATTGCCATTTTTATGATCCGTGGTTCACCTTACACGAGCGATGTTTTAGCAAAAGATCTTCGACTCAACGAAACGTTCTCCGTGTTCCTTGCCTTCTCTTGGAACGTGTTGGTGCCTTTGGCTTTGATACTGCTATCCGTCATGGAATACAAGAAAAGCCATTCAAACGAACTGTTCCTGAACCACAGAAGCACGTCAGGAGATCTCAATCATCTAACGAACTGGCCTTTCTGGGCGAAACGTTTAGGCGGTCTTTTGCAATTAAGTCTCTTGATTGTCGTTCCGATTGTTTCCATCGTTCAGATCTACGTTTATTTGTCTAAGGGACCAAGAGACATTCTCGAAGTTAGTTTGCAAAATAATTCGAAAGTATTTTTCTCTAATCGCATTTACAATTTCAGCGAATCGAATTATTGTTCAGGCCTCCACTCGAACCCTCGTCACACGTTCCTGTCAGACGACTATATCCGCAACCTTCGAGTCAATCGGCGCCCGTTGTTCTTCCTTTGTCAGACACAATCAATCTTGCACACATTAACGATGTTCCACCGCCCAAATACAGCCCTCCACCTTCTTACGGTCGTGCGATGGGTGCACGCGTTGCAAAAGTATTAAGAAATAGCATCAGACGTAGTGTAAGACGGTTCAGAAGAAACGACGACGTGAGAGTCGATGCAGAAGTTCCAAGTTACATTCCGTCCATATCAAGCCGGGTCCAAGACTCCGTGCTTGTTAACAGTGTTAACGACTTTATCAGATCCAGAATTCAGAGACAAAACGAAGCTTCACATTCTGTAGAGAATCTTTTAATGTCTGACATGTCCCTGAACACCTGCAATCAAACTGAAATCAGCCGAAATTCAAGCAACCGTCATTGATAAAATTGTAACTCGAAAACAACGACACTTATGAGCGGAAACTTATTTTAAGCGGAAACAACGCCAAATGATGTTCCAACATCTCCCTGATTCCAAGACAAAATAAAAATCGTTCCTTTTCCTGAATTCACATGCTTTTAAGAGATGGTGTTGTTGTTGTTTACTTTGGGCGCGTGAATTTCGAGATTTTTTGTATAAAATTTAACGGTTTCTCCGATTTTGAATTATGGCAGTTTCGTTAATGGTGGTTTCGTTCATGGGGGTTTCGTTCATGGTACTTTGATATTATTCCCCAGGAAAAAGATTCTTGAGAATTTCCTGTTACAAACTTTTTTGAAAAATTGCGTCACGACTTCTGAACGCAAACCGACTTCTGGACGTTCCTGAGTTTCTAAACGCACAACAATTTCTGTCAGATTTAAAAAACTCGCAAAAGTTGATTTAGGTCCGGAAGGCCAAGAGACTGCAATCAAAAAAATTGGAAGCATTTCGGAAGTCACAAGCGAGTGACGGATTGTCGCGAATATAACATCCACGCATAGAAAGTGTTTTCAGCCGAGCAAAGGAAAAAATCCATAAGAAAAGCCATAAATTTTCAGTGTAGTGTGGTCAAAATAAGAGTTCAATGTCAAAACAGAGCAAGACTCTCCAGAAACCATGTAGTCCCATCAGTATTTTCGCTTCAAACTCGTCATCAGCCTACGAGCCAAATCTCAATTAAATAATTTGGAAATTAAATTTGAAAGGTAATAGAGTGAAAAAAAGTTTGTTACAAAGGAAATTTGTATACCGGGTGGAGAGGAACAATAATTGACCTAACGAGAGCTGGATAGAACGATACCGGATGTTTATATCGGCGATTTTTGCCTCCGTATCCCAGTTTTTCCGAGAATTTTGTCTATCCATCGCTCTTTGGTGATTGTTTTTCCTCAAGTGGACTTCAAGTTTCAAGGTTTTCACAAATCGTCTCCGATTGTTTGCAGAAAAACAGCGAGCGTGAATCATTCGCACTGCAAATCAAGCAAAAGCATGAAACAAATAAATGTCGCCGTCGTGGGACTGAGTGGCGTAGAAAAAGATAAAGGACAGGCGGGGGTCGGAAAATCTTGCCTGTGCAATCGTTTTGTTCGGCCATTGACTGACAGTTATGAAATCGATCATATTTCGGTATTGAGTCAGGTGAGTGACCGTCTCTCATGTTAATCCGCAAGCGGAATCCTTACATTTTTTCGCTGGTCAACCCTTGATGTTTGGTTTAATTTTATTTATTTTTTTTCTATCCCCCCTTCAGTCTGATTTCAGCGGCCGAGTTGTCAACAACGACCACTTCCTCTACTGGGGTGAAGCTCGTAAAACATCGGAGGAAGGCGTCGAATACTCTTTTCAAGTAATTGAACAAACCGAGTTCGTTGACGATGCCACTTTTCAGCCCTTCAAAGTGGGAAAGATGGAGCCTTATGTCAAAAGATGTGCAGGCATTCGAGTGTCGTCTGCCGAGAAGCTGATGTACATCTGCAAGAGTCAGCTTGGAATAGAGCATGAATACGAACAAATTGTTCTGCCCGAAGGAAGACTTGCCATTGACGGATATGTCTGCGTATTTGATGTTAGCTCTGTTCCAAACAGATCAGTTGAAAAGCAGGCCGACTTCGTGATGAACATCGTCAACAATGTGCTAAAGAACAAGAAACCAGTCGTGCTGGTTACCACCAAGAACGACGATGCCAACGAGTCATATGTGCGGGAAGCTGAGAAAATTGTCCAACGCAAGGAGTTCAAAGGTCAAATTACCATGGTGGAGTCTTCAGCCCACGAAGCCATCAACGTCGACCTTGCATTCATCATTCTTGCTCAAATGATTGAAAAAGTAAAGAACCGATCAAAGATTGTGCCATATCTTGACGCCGCCAGACACAGGAAAGATCTGTTAGATTCCAGCACAGAATACGTAACACGTCTGATTCGTGTTCAAATCACTGATCATCGAGCGATTTGGACAACATCAGCTAAAAAGCTTGCCCTACACAAGGAGTGGCAGGATTTCATCGAACTTTTCGGCCAAGACGCGGGCTTAAGGATCTTCAGGCGACATCTAAAAAAGCTTCGCGACGATTATCAAAACAAAAAGCTTCAAGGATACCTTGACGCGTTCATCTCAGTCCTACACGAAATATTTCCTGACCTGAACTCACTCAACATCGACCCCAATCTCGATTGGGAAAAGATTCAGCTTTACTTGCGCAATCACATCGACTTCGATCAATATTTCTTCGACAGTGCCCAGCAGAACGTGTCGTGGATGGATCTCAGCGACTTCAGCGACATGGAAGAAGAAAATCGAATTCCTTTTGACGTCTGCGACACAAACGAAGCCGAGACGGTTTTCAAAAACCACTTGAACAAGCTTCAGCAGGAGCAGAAACGACTAGAGTAAGTGGTGTATTGTTTTTCCGTTAAATTTGATTAAAACTCTTTCTTAATTACCCGCAAATCATGAAGGATGCCAAAGAGGTGAAATTCCCCGCATGACTGAATTCCAAGTGACAACTTGAACTAATTTAACTTTCTGTGATTTTTTTAGGTGGAAAAAGCAGTTCAAGAAGCTTCTTGAAGAAACGGGCTATGTGACGCCGGGTAAGCAGCTCTCGGAAGTCCGAGTGTTTTTCCTGGGCCGCGAGTGCTTCGAAGCCTTGTCTGAGCACGATTGCCAACAGATCTACGAAAATCATCAGAGAGACTTGATCGAGTCAGCCAAGCACAATTTCCAAGAACTCCTGCTCGAGCACGCCGAGCTGTTTTATCACTTCAAGACCTTGGAGCCATCGGGCACAATTACACAAAACGATATTAAGGAGATCACTGACAACCTTCAGGAAGATTTTCGGTATAAAATGCTAGACCGGCTTGACCAGGACAGGAAACTGATGCTTTTCCAGCATCTGGGATTCGTGCATTGCCCCATCCGTGAGCACTGTCCTGGATTTCCCAATTGCATGGACGCTCTTATCGAGCGTGTAGTGACATCGAACGAAATCTTGCCGTCGACCAGGGCACCGCACAAAGACGGACAATTACAGCTGAACTTGGTCGTTATCGGTTTGGATTATGTCGCAAATGATCTCATAAGCAAGGTCCATCTCAATTGTAACGATAATGGCGAGTACATCTACGATGGAAACACTTACGGACTGTCAATTGAAACAATTAACCGCGATAACGACTCATTTGCTTATGACTTGCAAGGAAAAGGACTCGTCTGTTGCTTCTACAATAAGATTACATTCCAGTATGTGTTTGACATAGTTGAGAAACTGTTGGTTGAAAGCTCCGATTTTAAGGAGAACATGAGCAACATTCACTTGGTGATGCTTAATGACGTCGACAGCAGCGGAAAAATTGACCTGAGTGAGATCAGTGAGACGCGCAAGCAAGCGCAACAATTATGTGAGAAGCTCCACTGCATCCTTCTCGACGCCAACGATTATTACACCGCAATTTCACCGCAACACCAGCATAAGTTTATCGACAACGTTCTCAACAGCGTCATCGAAATAATGCCATTCGAGGATCTTAAATACAAGGACGTGTACATGTCGGAAGTTCCCGACATCAGAATCATTATGTGCTTGTTCTGCGGTGATCCATACTCAATAGAAAACGTTCTCACGTCGATGACCAACGAAACGGCTTGTGTGGCAAACGGGGATAGAAACATCACCTTTGAACTTTTCCTTGGCGACCAAAAGCGAAGAGTAGAAGTTATTTTATCGTCATATCATGGAGCGAATGCTTTCCGCGATGAACTCGTGCATGGGTTTATTCTGTTGTTTTCCACGAAGCGCAAAGCTTCGCTTGCAACACTCAACGCATTCTCGATTAACATTCCAAACTTGCCCATGCAAATCGTGTCAATCACTGAGCCAGGCGGTGTTACAGCGTTTTTCAACAACGAGTTGACCCAAATGCTGATGACGGAGGGAAACGCAATTGCTGACAAATTAAGAGCCCACTTCGTCACCGCTGCTGACGAAGAAAACGGTTTCAAATTTGCATCTTTCGCACCGTTCCTGAAGGAAGTTTGGGACAAGAAGCCGGAGATTGAACACGCGTTCCACATGGAAGAACCACTCACAATTGACTCGGGCGAAGGCACAATGGAACACTCCATGCATCATCATCACCAACCACCGCAACCACCACCGCGATTCGAGAGCTACTTGAACGGCACTTACCGTCAGCACAACTTTGACAAGATGAACCATCGATCAGTAAACTCTTTGGACGGAATGGAAGAAAACCTCAAGTACGGAAACTTGCCCGACGACCGACAAATGTACAGCAACATGTATTTCTATGACGAAAACAACAGCGATGCTGACAAGGACGACCGCAATCGAATGCTGGGCAAAGGTGAGAATATCTAGCGCGCGACTTCTCACTTACGAATTGATAAAACAATTTTAGGATTTCAAATGTATCCAGCGCCCTCAACTCCACCAGAACCGGCCCCTCCAGATCACCATCTCTTGACGCCTTCATCGATTTTACGCCAACTCAAAGAAAACGCTGCCGTTTCCCACTCACAGTCTAGTCTCGAAGAAATCAACTGTAAGAAAAGTAATGAACCGTTCCAAACAATTGATCTAACAATCTTAACTTCTCTAATGCAAGCTGCTGACGCGAGTGGTTCAAAAGAATCATTAAATACTTATGACTCAGGTTTACTTCTAGAAACATTTCTTTTAGTTGATGATGATAGCCTCTTATTAGCTTATCTTTAGCTTATCTTTTGAAAAACAAATCGTTAACGCTTATCTTAATTCGCCCAGGCTGGATAGACGACCACATGAAGGACGACGTTTGGAAGAACCTAAACGCACAGCCACACGCGTTCACAACAGGCCGCCCAAGGCCGAACCCGAGCACAACGTTCAGCGGCTCTAAAAAAGTCCCCCCGAGACCGAAAGGATCAAGTCAAACACTCAAACAGCCCGGAAAACTGAATTTGAAAAGTTTTGCGATAGTCAATGAAGCTCTAGCGAGGATGAATCTAGGTGATACTAAAAATAATCCAGTTGTTGATAAGAAATTCTTGTTCCAAAGTGGTACTAAATACACAAATTCAAAATCCCGAAACGCTCCCACTGTGCCTCTGGCAGCTCCCGAAGAAGATGACAACGACAATGTCGGGGTAGCAGACGATCAGGACTACGAAGAGGCTGAATACGAACAAATCACGAATGACGGTTTCAGCGAGGCTGTCAACAACATAGCTAGTCAATTTTTCACGTTCTCTTCACAAGATCCTTCGTCGCGAAACAAATTGCGTCACAGGCGAGAAAAAGAACAGCAAAGTGAGCAAATTTTCATTTCAATCTAGACGTTTACTCACCAGAACCGTTTCCTTAAGAACTTTCAGACTCCGAAAGCGATTCAAGCTCCATGGAACGCAAACGCGGAACGTCCGACAAGAATCGTAAGCCCCAAACGCACAAGAAGCGCCCCAAGAAGCGTGTCGCTATTCCCGTCTCTACACCAAAAATCCCGATGGGATTCGAGCCTAATAGTGGAATGGGAGCGGCAGCCCTGATGTACCAGAAACTCAAGAACGAGATTAACAGCAGCTTAGAAAAAGGTAAACATCTCCAACACTTCTCAGCTTCAAATTTCTGCCCTTTATAAAACTAACCTTTGACACTTAAGCTAGAAAACTAACGATTATTCCGGATGGTAAACCATGGAAAATGGGAAAACTTTGTTTTTACTGAAATTAACGAATTCTCTTAATTTTCGTTGTACATTCTAGAAAAAGTCATGGGTGATGATGATATGTCAAGTGTTGATGTATCATCGCCCCGCGAAACGCAATCGCCAATCGTAAGTCGCTCAAATGGCGTTGCGAATTTGCGAAAGCGTTTCAATGGCTACAATTTACAGTTTGGAGTCGTGCCGAAGGTCTCGAAGGAGGAGCGTGAGAAGCTGCTTGCATCACAAACGCCTCCGGTCCAAGCACCAACCAAATCGAAGTGGTTCCGACAAGACACCGAGAAGAAAGCCGCCCAGGCAGCTGAGAAAGAAGAGAAGAAGCGAATCAAGGCAGCAGCCAAGAGCACAGGAAAGTCTGGAAAGACTTTGGCCAACTTCAAAATGTCTGACAAGACAATGGTTCCAATTTTCCTCGAGAAGTGCGTGCACTTTATCGAGCGTGAAGTCGACTCAGAGGGCATTTATCGAGTACCTGGAAATAGAGCTCACGTTGATTTGCTTTATCAGAAGTTTGACGAGGACGATTCAAACGTGGACATAGAGAAACTTGACATTCCTGTCAATGCAGTCGCAACGGCACTCAAAGATTTCTTCTCGAAGCATTTGCCGCCCCTGTTCGAGCCCGAAATGATGAATGAGTTGGAAGAAATTGCCGGCTCTCGCGGTGGACTTGCGTCAGCGAACCCAATGAACATGGAAGTCAAAGCAGATCGCAGCTGTCGACTGTTGGCACTTCGCGGACTCTTAAACAAGCTTCCGCCACCTAATTTCGCTATCTTAAAATTCATTTTCCAACATTTCGTCAGGTAAACAGTGACTTAAAAACTAGTTTACCAACTTTGTAACTCTAAATTATTTTACAGGGTATCCGAGAACTCAAAACTCAACAGCATGGATAGCAAGAACCTGGCGATTTGCTGGTGGCCGACCCTTCTTCCCATCGAATTCACTGACATGCTTCGATTCGAATCAATGCGTCCATACCTTGAAGACATCGTTCAAACCATGATCGATCAGTATCCGTTCCTGTTTTGCGGACAAGAAGCGTTTGTTATGGTCTGAGAGTAATCTCATCTTTCGCTTTTCGATGCACCCGCTCCCCGATACGTTCT
>JPYR01000384.1:57435-68484 GCA_000775305.1 Belgica antarctica
CCCCGCTTTAGATGTACCGGTAGCAAGGTGTTCAGTTGTATGTGTTGCTTCAGCCAAATCCTTTTCTGGAACTGACAGTGAAAACGCTTTTCTTTGGGGCGAGAAATATCACCAAACTAGGAAGTAAAAAATTTTAATCGCGAAATGACGATAACTTACTTATGTGTTGCAATTTTAAGGACATTTCCGAGGTATCCATTCGAAGGAATTTGGTTGTCTTGAGCTGTGAAGTCAGCCGAAAGTCATTTCGAACAATAATTAGATTGAATGTGACTGGGAATGGATATTTTCTCGATGAGGAATTTTAAAGGATAGTTAGGAACGCTTTTTATACGAGAAAGAAAAACAAAAGTCATGAAAAATTGAGAGAATTTCCGTAAATCATGCTTTTTATTGTAATAAGCTTTTAAAAACTTGACACAAAATGATATCGTTGCACCTTAACAAGAAGAAGAAATAGTATTTTTATGCTTTTCATGCATTTTAAGCGAATAGAACAAGGATGGAGTGCCAATATGAGCGTCGAAAACCCAAAAAAGCTTCTTGTGCTGCCATACTTCATGGCCATTGATCACGTAAACAACTGAAATTGCACGTTTTAATTGAGATTTAAGCTCTGACTTGTGTTAATTTCGCTAAAGCGGTTGTTTATTTCCTTTATTTCGTATGGAACTGTCTAATTTTCAAACTGATGGTTGTGTCTACTTTATCTTAATGGAAGCAATTCACATTAACATTCCAGCTGCGGTAAATTCTGTTCACCGAGTTAATTTCCCTGGAGACTTTACCTCCCAGCTTCCAAACTCATGTCAAAGTGCCATGCCTCTTACTTTTTCTCATACTTTCAATTGAAACCACGCAATTCGCATGCAGCATGGTTGATTTAGGCTAAAATGCAAACTTCAATTGAATGCCAATTTGATGCCATTTGTCGATGTTGACAAATGAGATTGGAAATTAATAATTGTATTAAATCAAGTTAAGAATCAATGTCTTTAATGGATTAGATGGTGATAAAAAGGACGAAGTAAGATTTGATAAATAAACAAGTTTTAAAGTTTGGGACAGCATCTCTGTCATCGTTAAAGAATCGCTTGAAACTCTTGATTTGAATTTCTTCGAGTATTTCCACCATTCCACTTGTGCTGACTTCAGACTCTATCAAAAAAGGTTTTCTTTACAAAAAATCTTCGCGCGTCTGTAAGATGAAATCCACTTTACACAAAACATGCCCGTCTAAGGGATGGAAGTAAATTTGATCTGAACTCATTTATATTTTTCAAGAGATTTTTTTTTACATTTCATCTCAACGAAAATCAAATTGATTTGAACAAGAATTCAGTTTGAGTAATTCTTTAGAAAAGTAATTGATGTTGTCATTTTGAGCAAAATAAAACCAAAAGAAACGCTTTATTTGTATAAGATTAAAATGCATCTGAAGCGATGAAAATTGATTGATGAACAGTTCCCCAAAATTACACCAGAAGAAGAATAGTTCCGCTGTTGTTAAAAGAAGTCACAACTCTAAACGATAAAATTCGCCATAAATCAATTTTTGCCATTTAAAGAAACTATATGAGAAGCTCCTTTAAGAATTAACGACGCGTCTCTATTCAATATGTACCAGTTTTTAAACCACGGGATAAACTCAAAAAGGGAAAGACTCGAAATTGTAACTGAAAACAAAAAAACTTTATTAAAAATGGAAATACCTAAATGTATTAAAAACTACCAATTTTTTTTCAATTAATATCCTTTGGAAATTTTCAGAAGCTGACTTTATAAGCTGTGGTGGCTTACAGAATACCTTGGATGAACAAAGCTGCTACATCATAGAATTAGCGATGTACTGCTAGCACAAGAAACGCTGGCATCTTAATAGAAATGATCCTCTTATCTCCGTAATCTTGCACAACAGTGATCTGGAAAAAGGAAGGCTAAACAGAATGTCATCGATCTCTAGCCTTTAAAGTCGCATTGAGACACAAACGCTTGTGATTAACCCCGTTCAAAATAATTCAAAGCCAAGTGAATTGAATCAACAGTCGATCAATCAATCCTCAACCGAAAGCTGTTATCTAAAAAGTCTATGATAATTATATCGAAAAAATCAAAATTTACTTAAACTTTCAAATCTTAATTTCGCGCTCAAAAAATCCGTTAAAAACATTTGAATCGAGCAGACTCGCACGCCCGGCCGATTTTCCGCGGCTGTGCTATTTTGTCTAAAGCTAGAGTAAAGAGTTGATTGGAAAAAACTTTAAGAAGCAATTTAAATTCAATCGTGTCGATATTAGTCAGGATAAGTACAGAAAAGTAAAGGGGGTTCGGCCGTTGTGCAGTCGCAGTGTAGAGATTAGTGAAAAGAAAGTTTGAAGATTCTCCTATCCAGAAAGATTTTTGAGATGAATTTTAAAACGCAATTGCTTTGAAAAATCATTTTACGAAATGAATGATAGCAAATCCGACAAGGTAAGCGTGCCAATTGTCTTCTAGGTTGCATACGAGTGTTTTGCAAGACACTCGAGTGGCCACAAACGGTCCAACATGGAGGAATAATTGACAATTTGATCGAAAAGAAGAAAGAAAAAATTCAACAACAAAGGAAGGAAAACCTGAGGGTGATTCAAAAGTCGTTTGTTTTTTTTTCTTCTTCTTCTGTCTCGCTCTCGACTTTGTTATATTGGATCAGCTGTGTCTGTTTTCTTTCATTATGATACATGTCTCACAATGCACACCAGCAGTGATACTTATCAGTGAAGACAACGATTGCATCAGAAAAGTCAATCTGTGGAAAATTACTTTTGCAACTCGCTTAATTAGCTGCGCAAATTAACGAGAACACCTGTTGAGAACTCGGATAGTTTTCTAATATTTTAATTGAAGTGCGTTTCAAGACAAACGCCTTGGCCTACAAGGGAATTAATTTATGAGTGCGTGTTCACTCATGTTCTACGCTAATCATGGAGGAATCCAATCGAGGTAAACAAATCAATTGCAGTCGATTCGGGTGTTGCCCCACTCCACTCTCTAAAGCGCATACAAAGACAGAGCTCTAAACAAAGGCCAAAGTGCAACTGTAGTTGTGGTCAGATGTTCGTCTGATTTTCTTTTTTTTTTCGTTTCGAGCACAACTAGATGGAACGTGTCATTTACTACAAGCATAAAGCTAGAAACGCGACGATTGTGTATTATGTAGTAAAGTATCGCTCGTGCCTGCAAAAAATGTCAATGCGCAGCTTCATTTTCCATTCGCAAATAAATTACTGACTGTGAAATTCGCTTCGCTCAAACAAGCAAAAATATCTGTCAAATGTAAACATCGTAAATTGTTTTCTTTCTCTACTGAAATTTCTGCTGATCATTACGTAATAAAGCGGACAGATGAGACATTTTCAGCTGTTTTATTTTCGAGGTCATTCACTAACGCTCGATTTTGATTCTTCGGTCATTGACGCAGCTTAATTCAATTTTGCGTCTTTTTCACAGGAGATAAGAGTTGAAAATGTCAGCCGAATCGTATCAAAAGCGTGCTCCGTCAACATCATCGGACGCCGTCCGTTTGGTGCCAAACATTGTGCCACCGCAAGCTGTTAGTGATCGTTCCATCATCGAAAGCGTCGCTGGTTTTATCAACGATGTCGCACTCACCAACGCACCACAGACCGATCCAAAAGATCACATTTTATGGGTCAAATTCGAGAATTTGGCTGATATCGCTGATTACAGTTTAGGCGAGGATTGGGATGTTGAGGGAGGTTTGCCGCCACCTTTGCTTCTTTGCATCGGATACGGCAGTGGTGTTCAGGTCTGGGCGGTTCCAGCCAACGGAGAAGCAATTGAAGTCATGTCATGGAGAAATGGAGCGGTGAGTCCAATCAAGTTTCCATAAAAGTCATTTCACAACATTCCCAAATCTCAAAACAGGTGAAAGTCTTACGCATTCTGCCCACACCTTTCCTAACCAACAACAGCGAGTTAGCCAGCGATTTACTTGATCAATTTATTCACAAAAGACCTTTGATGGCCCTTTGTGGAGATTGTCCATCAGTGACACAAACCCTTTCACCATCGCAGTTTCACTCTGCAAACTTTGTTTCGTTGAAAGACGGCGATGTAGTCAAAAGCATTCGGTTTAAAAGCCCGATTGTCGACATCGTGGCAAATCGAACATCTATCGCCATCACATTCGCCGAGAGAATCGCAGTTTTTGACGCTAGAACCTTGGAAGACCGTTTGACTGTTACAACCTGCTATCCATGTCCCGGGTAAGATTTTTTCTCTACCTGCCAACTCAAAGCAAACACGTTCTATTGTTTCAGCGGTCTTTGTCCCATCGCTCTCGGCGACCGTTGGCTGGCGTATGCCGAGAAGAAAATGATTCCATCAAAAGCTAGCGCTGGGGGTTGTTTCTTTGAAGGAGTGCCTAGCTACACAGCAACTGTTCTTAATGCTGCAAAAAGTCTCGGCAAAGGGCTACGGGAATTGGGCGAACAGGTTGCTGCTGGATTGACGGGAAGTGGTGCAAACATGTCGGGGCAGGCTGGAATGGCGGCTTCAAATGTGGTCAACGCAGACGGCAGCCAGCCAGGCATCATTACAATCTTGGACATCAAGCATCCGATCAAAGACATCAGCCCAACTTCAGGCACTCCTGTCACCATCAACGGAAACGATCCCATCGTCGCTCATTTTCTTGCTCACGCCGAAGCTGTCTCCGCGATGTCGTTTGATCCATCTGGAATGCTCTTGTTGACCGCTGACCGCCGTGGAAATGATTTCAATGTTTTCCGAATCCAACCACACCCAAGTGGATCGGTTTTGGCGGCTGTTCATCACCTCTACGTTCTTCACCGAGGCGACACCTCTGCAAAAGTCCAAGACATTTCGTTTTCGTTTGATTCGCGATGGGTTGCTGTGTCATCATTTCGTGGAACCACTCATGTTTTTCCCATTACACCTTACGGAGGTCAACCGGGCTTTAGAACACATTCGGGTATGATTTGCAAAAAGTGACATTGACATTGATTCTTTACAAAAAAAAAAACATTTCCGTAGCTCCACATGTTGTCAACAGACTTTCACGCTTTCATCGCTCAGCTGGATTAAATTTAACGGTCGACGGACGCTGCAGCAGTCCAATTTTGATGGCTGAAAACGCAGCGCTCTCAACAGCTTATGCGAACCCTCGATTGCCTCCATTTCCACACCCAACTGTAGTTCTTCCCTTGGCACAGCTTCGTCAACCCTCCACCTTGGGATCGGGAACTTCGTCGCTAACTGCTCTGGCTACAGGTCAAGGGATGCAACAAGGAAACAAAAGCCATTCAAACACACGTCAGCGCCTGCAATCACAAGGCACCGAAGAAACACACTCAAAACCGCTTCGTGTGACTGCAGTTTTCGCAAAGGCACGATCTTGGCTTCTGGACCCACCTGGATTGACTCACGAAACACCTTCGAGATTACATCGCAAGCCCGTTGACTCTTTGTTTATAATTGCTGGTCACGGAGCTTTGATTCAGTACGACTTGGAACCACGTCATTCTTCAAGTAAGAATTTTTAGGCAACTCGCTTTTTCAAATGTTGCAGTTTGGTTTATTTTTAGATATCTCCAAGGACAAGGTTAGCGATGAAACTCCGATCGAGCTTTACGTCGAACCGAAGGCACAGTGGATCCTTGGATCTCGCTCTAACTCTCAAGTTGACCTGTCGCCACCCCTTCCATCTGAAAACTGGTTGATCAAGGACCGAGTCATCGATAACAACCTGAACTTGGATGTAAGCCAGATCGAGAACATTACTGGCCAACGCCACGATCGCTGGTTGTCCCAAGTTGAGATTGTTACTCATGCTGGACCGCATCGCAGGTTGTGGATGGGACCGCAGTTTGTGTTCAAGACTTACAACACACCAAGCGGGTTAGTTTCGCAAAGAAATTGTCGTTTAATGTTCAGGTTTTACTTTGAATTGCACTTTTCGCAGTAACTCGTTGGCTCTCATTGATACTGAATCGGTTGAAGTCGGAAAGGCTGTAAAGTCAACACCAGTGAACATGCCTCTTCAGCCAAATTCATCGAGAATTTCACGACCATTGATGCCGGTTTTAATTGAATCAGGATCTTACAGTAAGTGTTGCAGAACACCTGAAGTATCTAAACTCATAAATGCTTCCGTATTTCAGGTAGTCACGAACAGAGCCCGCGGCTGATGGATTCCTTCCAGTACGAAAGCAGTGACGTTGATGTTATCGTTAAGCCCGATTCACAACTCCGCGAAGATCTCGCCGATGCAATGAAGGATTGTACAACAATCTCGGTTGACCACGATTCAGGTGAGCCAAGAAAAATTACTTTTTGTTAGTTCTAAGTTGTGCGGGTAGGTTTTAGTTATGATTTTCTCAAAGTCGACTCGATAACAACTCGCAGTTTGTAA
Source organism: Belgica antarctica (assembly GCA_000775305.1). Classification (NCBI taxonomy): domain Eukaryota; kingdom Metazoa; phylum Arthropoda; class Insecta; order Diptera; family Chironomidae; genus Belgica; species Belgica antarctica. The sequence continues at coordinate 63,872 of JPYR01000384.1, forward strand.
CTAAAAATGAGGGGGTCGAAATGTTTTGAGTGATGCTTGCAGGAAACTGATTATAATCACTTAAGACGGCACGAAGACAGCGTGAACGCTCGACACAGTAGAGACTTTGCAAGAGTGTTTAAATTACCACCCCCTCACTTTTACATCCAATTTTCGATCGGGAATTAATTCATGTAGATATTTGGTGGTAGATTAACCAAAGAAATATTTATTGGGCATTTTTGTCGAAATGCTTTTTACATAAAAGTGTTCAATATTTATTAAGTGATAGCCATTGAAGTGGCCGCAGACTTTAACCGTAACTCAGTGACTTCGCAAACTGAAGAGAACAAAGATGAATAACGAACTCGTCTCTCGCTTCCTCTGCTCAATTCCATAGAAGTTCAATTCATCCCACACTTAACGACTACTAAAAAGCTTTTATGGTCTTCCGTTGGTTGTTTTGAAGACAACTTTGTGTGTTCGCTCCTGTGAAACTGTTTTTTGTAAATATTTGACTTTCGGATGAAGAATGGAGAAGAAATTTTTTGAGAAGAATTGAAAAAAATGAGCTGTAGAAAAGAAAACCTGGCAGACTTTAAGAGTTTTCCCTGCATACAGAAAATATTTTTACTGACCCGTCTTTTTGTCGAGATAAGATTACTAACTAGTTGAGGCAAATTTTTATGATTTCGTTTCTTATTAACCTTCCCGTTTCCGCTTTTTATTCTTTCCTAATTGTTTGAGTGACATAACAAACCTTAAAACGGAGAAAAGATTGTGTTCCACATAGTTTTGTTGCATGCACAGAAAAAATTGGTTTTTGTTGAAGACAACATTTCGAAGACTTTTAATTTCGATAATCATTTTGCACATTTTCAATGGCTATGACTTTGATTTGTGCAACCGAATAGACGACCATTAACATAGTTAAAGCTCCATCTGCCTCTGGTTTTGCGTAATCTTTTCGGTTTTCAATTTTTCTGATAATTTTTCTTCTTCTTTTTCTTCCAACAAAACATAACTGATGAAAATTACGATGAAAATTTTATCACAAAAGGATCGCCCAGCAATTTATCGTCATGGCTTACAATGCCCAACGAACTAAGAAACATCAATACGGCCAATATCGACAGACATAATTTTCCGAACAACCTGCAGGCCGTGGTTGTTTCGGTGGTCAATCCACAGGGAACTGTCACAACTGTAACCAATAACACAATTCATCTGGAAGAATCATACTCTGCCGATAATTACATTCATGAAAACTTTGATGAAACAATGTTTCGTCCTGTTATTACAGTTGTGAGCGACCCTGACCAGCATAACTTCTCCGACTACGACCTGGGCGCCGAAAACGCTTCTCAAGTGGTTGACATGCCATCGGAGTTGATTGTGCCGATAATCGACGAGACACTGCTCCAGCAGAGAAAGAAAGATCGCGAAGACGCCCAGCGTAGAAAATCGGCTGAAGCCAAGAAAGAAGATTCAAAGCCGCTGGAAGTCAAGACAATAGAATTTGTGGAATCAAAACCAGTCGAGTTCAAGGTCGAGGCTAAGGCCCAAACAGTCGAAAAGCCTGAAGATATGCCGCAAGTTTATCAGAAACGTGGAAAGAGGGGACAGAAAAACAAGAAGTATGAAGATAAAAAGTCAACAGAGAAGATAAAGAAGGAACCCGAAACAGACAAGAACGCGCCTGCGAAAGGTTTAAAGGAACCATCCAACGAGAAGACGACACCAGCTCAGAAAGAACCCGAAAAATCTATGAAGGAAGCGTCGGTTGAAAAAGAAGCATCTCAAGAAGTTGCTAATGAGCTCAGCGAATCTTCCGTGGACAAGAACAAGCTCGCAAGGAAATCATTACTCGATGAGGCTACTCAAGAAAAGCAGACGTTCTCGAAGGAGTCATCAGTGGAGAAGGTGGTCACACCTCGGAAATTCTTTAAAGAACTTTCCGTTGAAAAGGCGGTGAACGAAGTTTCACAGGATATAGAAGTTATCAACGATGAAAACATTGCTGTGCTTAATGAAGCGCTACATGAAATGAAGCTTGAAAGCGAAACTGCCGAAAGCACAGCTAAACTACCCATTGTAATCGACAAAGTTCCCGAAAGCCTGAAAACCACAGCATGGGGACAGGAAAAGCAAACGTTTTCAAAAGTTTCGCCTGACGAAGTTTCTAGGGAGAAGAAAAAAACTTTTTGTCCGAAGGCAAACGAAAAGAAAACCGATCCGTTCGTTAGAAAGGGAAAGAAAGGAAAGGAAAGCGACAATGATGCAAAACCTGTTTTTGTCATGGAAACAAAAAGCGACGACGAGTTTCTGTCGCTAATTGCACCGAATCACCCGGAATTGATTGCGATCGAAACAACACCGTTTGAAGAAATTTGTGAACCGCAATTTGGCGACGATGAAATTGAAATTATCTCGCATGAAAACTCAGCTGAAGTTGACGATAATTCTGACCCCGACGCAAATCTCATCGACGAGAGCTTGATTCAGTCGCAGGATTACTCCCGGGACGGTCAGCAAGAGTTCATCAAAAACGAAGATTTCTACGACATCGACGAAGATCTGCCGCCCTTGGAGCCGTTAGAAACATTTGAGCCGTTCGATACGCCGTTGGGAAACAAATCGCTTTCCGATTCGATCTACCAGAAGCAAGCTATGAAGCAGAAAATGAGCGAACTTTTGAAAGATACTAACATTGTGTTTGCCATGTGTTCGAGCTTAAAAGAGATTAAAGACGACAGCGATGTCATGTCAAGTTCTTCTCAAATTCAACGTTCGACTTCGTCTTCTCTAACAACAAACACCACAACGGCGACGTTTGCCAGTGCCAACAGCAATCCATCGGTCGAAGGCCAAGAAGACAAAGGTCTCGAGTCAGAAGTCGAGGAAAGTTTGCAAACTGAGCCGTTCGTTGAAACGGACCTGACAACTCCAACTGATGGTAAGCCTCCGCCCGAGGAGTGTGAAGAAATGTCTGGATTTGAGACAACATCATCGGAAACAGACGAATCGTCCAAAAAATCGAACACCATTCGGCCACCATTTCAGCGTGAAGATGACGAGGAGCTCAGACCTCTTCTTGACTCATCTATTACATCACTGTCGCCGTCAGCGTCGTCCAGTGCAGCTATCAACACAACCGGAGCTATTAATATTTCAACACTGCCTGATACAAACCAAAAATTGCCGCCGACTCAACCAGCCAGCAATAATAGTAGTGGCAACAAGCGAAAGAACAAGAAGAAGCGTAAATGATTATCCTTAGTATAACGATTTGCATCCCGTCCCGTGCCGACAACACGCTTCACGGGTGCAAACTGCTTAACTGTCTTAACATTGTTGTTTCTTTTTATTTTTGTTCAAAGATGCTCTTAAAAGTACCTTTTTGCTTAATTTTAGTTATGAATTCTTTACTTCAAGATAAGATTGAAAAGTTTCTGCAATCTTCTCTTCAAATTTTGTAAAAAGTATTCCGTCTTTTACTTAACATTGCTAGTTTAAAACTTGTTTTCATTTAACAACTATATTTTCTTGTTTGTCGTCGTCAGATCCTGAATCACAGGTCTGCTTGTGAAATAATTTTAGATCTCAAAAAACTAAGAAAATGTTTCAAAAAAAGTATAAAAAGATGCCGAATTCGAAGATCACCCAAATCATGTTCAATTTACATCCAATCAACAATTTATTTTATCCACTCATGTAAACATCAAGATCGTTCTCTTAAAAATAAAAACCTAGACTAGCAATTTTAAGAAGAAAAAGTTTAAACGAACCTTAATTACATGTTTAAGCATGTTGGTTACGACTAATTTATTAATATCGCAAACCGAACTAGATTGCATCAGCGAGTCTGAGCAAAGAAGATTGGACACTCAATTAGGAACCCCAGGGATCCAAACTTGAACTTGGTGCCCAGTCTTCTGTCTTTAACCAACTGTCGGTGAATAACTGAAAAAGAAAAAATAAACTGTGATAAAGTATGAACATGAAATTTGAAAAAAAAACAAGCAAAACAAATTGAAAGTTGGATTGTCAAACCACACAAAAAAAATTATCTGAATCTAGAATAAAAATTTAAAGGGAAAATCTCATCACGAGAATGAAACTAGAAATTACGATGGATATTTGGGAGTTTGTGTTCTTTTCCTAAAATAGTGTTTTGGAAAGTTTTATAACGAGGACGAATGAAACTGATATAAACTGCGAAACTTTTAGTTCATCATCAGAGTAATGCAAATTATATTTATGAAACTTGATTAATCTACTTCATTTAATCGTTACACTCAAGGCCTGTATTCATAAAGTTCATCTCTCTGTACCTGTTTAAGTTTTTAAATCGACTAATTGTGTGAATTTGCTTCAATGATCAGAGAGAAGATAAAAATGGATCGAGAAAAAAATCTTAATGATTGAAAATGACGAGGCAAAAAAAACAATAAATTAATTCCATTTGAAAATTATGAGAAAAAAAAACAATAAAAAAGACTTAAGAAAGCTAGAAAATGTTTTTCATGACAAAGATGCGTGCACGAATGAACACTCTCCCTGGGATGCCACCGAAATCAAAGTTATAGCCAAACCAAACTAAGGATTGTCGTGTTCGTGGTTCTTATATTTTA